>VZTD01002742.1:104198-221062 GCA_013397725.1 Rhagologus leucostigma
GAGGGGAGGGGAGGAAAATCTAGTAATTTCACTGGTACTTCTCTCTGCCTTTACATAATTGGTGCATCAAACAGAGGGGGAATAGTTTCTGGAATATGTAACAAATTCAATGTGATTTAAGTTTGCCCCTCTTCAAAAGAGGTGTTTATTATCACAAGTGAAGGGCTGGTCTTTCACTGGTCTGTGCTGTCAGTAAAAGGATAAATCTGAGAAAGGGCCTGATGAAGAGGAAATCTCTGTTTAGCTCCTATTAGTTAGGATCTTGAAAGGTCATTTTGAATTTGGGAAATCTTGTCTGGGAAAGAAGCCAGCAATTCCTCTGAACTGAAGTGATGCTGGCATTTAAAACCGAGAGAAAGCCCCAACTGATGAACCAGTGACAGTCTGGAAAAATTCTGCTAGATGCGTCAAGTGGCTGCTCTGAAGGTAGAGGGGGGATAAACGTATCCTTTGACCTTTTTATCCCTTGCTACGAAGCCTGCTTAGGACAGCTTGTTTTTCTCTGCTGGTGCTCAAGTTTTTGTTTTTCACTCCTCACCTACTGCAGATCATCCAACAACCACAGTGGTTTGTAGGAGCAGTAGTGCAGGATGAAGGGCTTTGGAGCAGCACGTCTGTGCTGGCAGAGGGCACAGAGGGACCATGACACACCAGGGTCTGCGAGATCAGGCTTCTCAGTTGGGTACAGCTTTTCATTAACAATTTTGCTTATCACACATATGTGTGTGTGTATAAAAATACTGTGTTATATATTTATATGTATACACGTGTTTTGGTGGTGGGATTTTTTTTCATTTACAGAAAAAACATAATTCTTGAAACCTCTTTGAATAGAAGTGCAGCTCAGATCTCAGTCTTGAGAAGGTGATGGTCTGGGTAGATGAACCTCTCTAGTTCTAAGGATCTCTTGCATTAGGACTACTAAGATAATACAGAAAAAACCAGCAAGTTGTACTCTATTTTCAGCTTCCTCAATTCCCTGAACTTGTAGATAGAAAGAGAACCTTTCATTTATGAGCCTCCTGAAATTCCTCAGTAGGCACATGAAGAAGATGCACCTTTGATACAGTACCTTTTTTTCTATTGGAAAAGCATTTCTTAAAACTCCTCTGGCTTTTGTATCCATTTCAGTTTCTATAAAGTGAATCCTAGAAAAATTCAAACTCAGGAAGCCACCAGATACCCTTCCCTGGGTACCAACTGAAGTATCTCCAGAGACGCTACATCCTTTGTGTATGCAGAAAAAAGATCTTTTCTGCAAGATGTAAAACGATAAATATGCAATTACATAATTATGTAAAAAACATTAAGAAGGATTTTCCTGAGGCGATGCATCTGTCTCTGCATGACTCCTAAAGATGCAACATAATGCACACACGCAAATTAGTTCATGGCACTTATGCTGCCCTACTTGCTTGTTATCATTAAAAGTTTTCAGGCAGCAATCAATTTCACTGTGGTGGAGATTACTGCAAAATGCATTAAGAAGTTCACGCCTGTGGCAATGGTCACCAAAAATATTTTGGAAAGCATCCCAGAAGTATAAGACTTTTTCCACACATCCAAGAGAAACTCTGCTGTGACAGAGCTTCTGGTGTCAAGACTTCTCCCCCAGCACCCCTCCTCTTTAGTTGTTTTGTTTTTTTTTTTTAATAGCAGCATTTTTTGAAAGATACATTTCAGCTTTTTCTTTTTTTTCTTTTTTTTTCTTTTTTTCTAAACCAAGCCAAGATACTTGGGTCATGGAAAACATTAATTTCTGAGACAACTGTCTGAAGCTATCTCCTTCCTTGCTCTACATCATATCTATAAATATACTCTAGCTTCTTAATTTCATCAAAGAAAAACTACTGAATTATAACAAGAGCAATAAAATCACCTGCTTACTCTATCACAACATTTTGGAGTTTGGGAGTTTTTTTTGTAAACTAAGTAGCCCTGGGGATGTTCCTGTAACTAATAAACAAAGAAAAATGAATACACCATAACCACCAAGCACTATTTCTACTTCATATCAAAAACATTACCTTCAAATGCTAAGTCACATAATGCCATCAAATCTTCAAGGGAAGGTTTTGAGATGTGTCTCAGAATTTGACTAGAGATATCCTAAAATAATTACAGCGATATGCAGGTGTACTAGTTTGACAGCAAACTAGTGAGAGACTCCAAGTCAGAAATACAATTTAATAGGAAAAATAAAAATAAATTCAATAGTGCAAAAAACAACCCACTGACAGAGTCGGAATACAACCTGACGCCCTGACGGTCAGGTAGCAGTCCGATTAAATGGTAGCTGCAGTCCTCCTGAAATGATGGTTCTGTTGAAGCAGTGATTCTGTAGAAGGGTCTGGTCTTCCTCTGGGAATCCAGTGGAAAAGGCTGCTTGTGCCCTTCCAAACCCCAGATTATATCCAGGTGGGAATGCTTGGCTCCTTCCCCCTGGGCAGAGCATCTCACAATGGGATGGTGAGTCACGAGGTAAGGCATTGTTGGGCCCATTAACAGGAGATAGTCTGGAGGGAGGAGGCGGGGAACATTGCTACACCTGGTTTCAACAGCTCATGAAGATGGTAATAGAATACACTGTAACCCAAGACGGCAGGAAAACCTGCAGTCCTTTGTCCTTGGAAATGAATATTAGATTGAAATCTCCTTAGAAATATTCATCAGGAATGTTCCTATGAAGTTGTCCCAGACTGAAGCACTCTTGAAGCTCACAGCCAAAGCTATTCCTCAAACTGACCTTAAGTTGTCTCTATTCTCCAACCCTCCTAAGCCAGAAGCCACCTCTGAATCTACACCACCTGCCCCAGTAAGTACTGGAATGTGAGTGGGGATTGACTCAACTCAAAAAAAGGAACCTGACAAACAGGGGCACAGGAATGTGGAAAAAAGGGTTAGTAGAATATCCAAGAAAACAGAAAATTTTCAAAAGATCCAATCTCAAGGTCCTCTGGTTCAACTTGAGGCCATTTCCTCTTGTCTTGCTGGTTGTCTGGGAGAAGAGACCGACTCTCCCTGGCTTACAACCTCCTTTCACGTAGTTGTAGAGAGCAATAAGGTCATCTCTGAGCCTCTTTTCTCCAGGCTGAGCCACCCCAGAACCCTCAGCCTCTCCTCGTATGACTTGTCCTCCTTCACCAGCTTTGTTGTCCTTGTCTGGACTGGCTCCATCAAAGTTACTGCCACTAAAAAAAGTGACTGCAAGGTTCGAGGCAGTGCTAGTCTTCTACTGACCCCTACCACCAGGAGTATGTGCAGAGGGAGGTGCGTGTAGGAGAGCTGCCAAATATGGCACTTTTCAATCTGCAGATGCCACATATGAAAAGAAAACATCTAAGTGTTTCTCACCCCCAAGCATCTCTTTCCTGATAACTGTGTGACTGTTAGTTTGTCACATGCAGAAGTGTGTTCCATGAAGGACACTGGACACACTGCTAATCATTTTGATTGTGCTGCTCAGCTGTTCCCTTGCAGCAGAATACAGAAAACAGAGGTCCTGTTCCAGCATCACCCCAAGGGAAAGTATGTCAACCATAGAGCACACCTTAAAAACACACACCTGAAACAGAGAGACAAACTCCACTGCCTTGGCCATGTGCTCCCTTTAAATACCATGGCAGGTGCTGAACTCAGGCAGATACCTCAGCAGGAGGTACCACACTTCGGGGAAGCACACAGCAACACCTCTGGAAGGATAGAGACATCCTCAAACTGAAATAACCATGGACTGTTCAAGTGTTGTCTCTGCTCTTTCATGTGATGACAGACCTTGGTTGATTTATTGACAGATCACGTTTGTCAGCTTCATACAAGCCCACCTTTGTGCCCTTGCTGAATCACAGTGACAGGATAACACCCCTAACACCAAAGCCTTAGAGACTGGCCATCCTTGGCACTGCTGGCAGTTCTCCTGCAGGCCCACAGCAGGCCGTGCCATGTCCAGAACAGATCATCCAAAGCCACCTTGGCAGCCAGCTCAAGCAGAAACAGGCAAACAAACACTCTGCAAGCACAAACTTACAGCACATCTTCAGCCATGTGTTTCCCCACGTCAGAAGCAACAGCCAGAGGTTTGTGCTAAGAGGCAGATCATGCACTGTCACAACCAAGACCTAGGAACAAAGCTGGACTGCCACTGTGCACTGCGAGGGGCACAGGGGGAAGCAGGGTGCTGAGGTCAGGATACAACATCTGTGATGCTTCTGGCTGCCAGATTCATTCTTAACAAAGCAGCAACAAACTCTCAGCCAGCCAGAGACTCCATCATCATCGCTGTGAGCGACAAGAACAAAAAAACTGGGCAATGAGGGTATCTCTCAAGAGTATCAGCACCTGGGAGGAGGCATTTCCCTTGCTTTTGCATGGCGGATGAGGTCTTCAGTAACTGCCAGATTTAAGAATCTTGCAGCCACATTCTTTGGCTATCACAAAATAAAAACCTTACTAATACTTCAAAAGTATTTTAAATTGTTTTTCTACTTTTCTCTATCTCTCTTCCAATCCAGACTAATGCCAAACCTTGTCTTTTCTTGCAGTGACATTTAAAAATATGTCATTTCTCTTCTGTATAAAATAACATCATCTTTAAAGAATTCCAGTTCTCCCATGTCTGGATTCCTGCAATCAAGTACTACTCTGATTCATACCTAACACCCTCTTTTATTCCATGCTGTTTGCTTAGGGAGGAAAATACAGATTGAATACACCATTATGTAGACTGAAAGTTGTGTTAAGATGACAAATACCTGCATTTACTTAATCGTTTTTGTTAAGATACTGTCAGTTGGCCACCTCAAGAGCACAATTAGAAAGGAGCTCTTTCCCAAGGAAAAAAACCTCTAACCAACGATCACAATACTTGTAAGAACTATCTTCATCATGGTCTAAAAATTTGTAACATGCAGCTTGGATAGCTATTGTTGGTGAAGTGATATCACGAAAATAAGATTTTTAAAGATTGAATAAACAAGGTGTAAAGTTTTGCTTCAGCAGCACTGGCTACACATGCTTAACCTCAGCTGTTTCAAAGAATCCACGAAAGGTTCAATGCCTTTGAAAGTCTCCAGGAGCTTGAGAACTCCAAACAAACAATGGTAATGCAAGAGGTAATGACTACTGCAAACACAGAAGACAACGAAAAAGGTGCATTGAAATCCAAGAGTCGAAACATGCCTGCAAAAATGTTGAATTTTTACAGTATGCGGCTGTACTATGGACAAGGAAGATGACCACCGCTGCTCCTCCGGAAGAAAGGGCAATATTTACTATGCAGCACTTCCTCAACAGTCTAAGTCTTTATCAATGCTGACTCAAAATATTGGAGACTATCAACTCCCTGGCCCTAAAACTTGCAGGACACTATTACATTTGTAAAGAATCACTGCAGCGTACATACACTAATTCTACATAACATTGACATACGGCACTGAATTCCCAGACAGTCAGTCAAAGTTCTGGGCAGGAAACCAAATTCCATGGGTTTTTTTTTTCTTTAAACACTATGTCAAAACACCCCTATTACTCGTGCTTTGAAAGATATACTCCATTACTCCTTAATGTCGTTAGCTTTTACAGATACTGCAACCAATGAGGAACTGCTGCTGGAAAAATCTATTACAACTGCTTTCTAACACTGACATTTTGAGAGTGTTTCCATAGGAAAGCAGCATGGTCACAACGAAAATCCAAGTGGAAACGAGATAGCTAACTTACAAATATATGGACAAAATCGAATTTCAGTAAGGAATCTATAAGAGTGAAACTATCTATCAAACTCCCAAGTACATAATTTTTCACAAAAAAGTTAGTTCTATGATTGATTCTGAAAACTGAATTCATACAACTAAGCCTTACTCATGTAAACCATCTTATTAGTTGTCAATGAGCACATTTCACACACAGTTAATTCTGTTATCAGAGATCATCCTTTAACATGTTCAAAAGCAATGAAGAACATTTTAGACAAACATTTTTTCTGCTCATTTTGTTTTCAGGACACTCAAAGATACAAAGCATGGAAGACAGCTTATTGCAAAGTTGTCCATACAACAAAATTTTAAAAATACCATATAAAACAAAGAAAACAATTCAGCTAGTTCTCCTCTGGCCTTCCATAGCCTAAAAAGTATTGAAATAAAATACTGAAATAAAAAGTTCATTAAAAGTGTTCTATGTTTGCCCGAGCGCTATTTTAACATCGTATTCAGCAATTTGATTTTCTGTGATCCATTCTTTGCATTTACATTATTCAAACTAAATGTATATTTTAATTATTGTCTCAATTAATTCCTTTTGCTGAAATAACATTCTGTGCTCTTCTGAGGATATTCTCAAGGTTACAAAAACTAGATTGTCTAGCAGTTTAGATTTGTTTTAAATGTCTAATAATACATTATACTGAAATAGCTTGAAATAATGAGGGTTTTATACTAATACATTACCAAAATATAATTACTAGTAATTCTCAGGAAAAAGTACATGACAATAGACAAGGCTAAATGCATGTGTATTTAAATAAAGGCATTACAGAACTAATTGCCATTACTCAAAAAAGAAAAAAAATCCTCCCCAAACCAAGAGTTACTAAGCCTGGAAAATTCACATTTAAAAGAAATTCACATTCCCTAATGAGAACAGAAGACCTCAAATACATTTCAGTCTGCCCTGAAATCGCACTTTAGAAATGCGGGTGTGGAGAACCTAATTCAGAAGGGGAAAAATACAGTTTAGTCTAAGAACACAAAACTAGGGTTTAAAATCAAACTCACTTGGCAGCTGCACGAGCCTTTACAGGTGAATCTTGAGTACCCATGTTTTTCTTACACTCACTTCCTTTTCCCATTCACCTCCCATATCTCCTGCAAAAGGTGTTTGGTGCGAGAAGTGTTTCTCAAGTTAGGAACTACAGAAATGCAAAGGCAACTCTGGCCACAGTTTGTATGTGGACAAAGACCACCACTTCTAGATGCTTCTTGCGGAGAAGGGCACTGTTTTTAAAGTGGCTGGAAGAGTACACAGCACTCTTACAAAACTGACGCTACCTCTTCCTAAAAGGTAAGTGAAGATGGGAACCTCTGATATCAGTGACCTCTGGTATTTTCTGCAGGCATAAAAAAAATTCCAGATCCTTTCAGAACACTAAGACACAAGATCACCTTGAAGAGAAGCACATTATGGAATTTTTCTTGTGCTCACTGAAAAGAAGGAAAATTTTATATACCATAACAGGCGCATGCCCCTTAATCTAAAATAATTATACTCTAATTACCATTGGATACTAAATTCCCTCAGCTTAAACAACACAGCCAAAAAGTCTTCATTATTTCATTCTTTGGATCATTTAGCGCAAAAGTTGACTGATGTCTGGTGCTGAGTTCCATAAGAAAACGTTTCTAATTAATTTGAATTAGGCTGCAAATTCTCAGCTTACTCTGCAGTTTAAGAAAATCCTCACTGCCCTCACACAAACATCCACACAGACACAGCACTGCTTCAAAAGAAAAAAATCCTACCATAGAATGCTTTGGGTTGGAAGGGAGTTTAAAGCTCATCTCATTCCCACCCCCCTGCCATGGGCAGGGATACCTTCCACTGTCCCAGGTTGCTCCAAGTCCCATCCAACCCAGCCTTGAACATTTCCAGGGATGGAGCATTCACAGCTTCTCTGGGCAACCTGTGCCAGGGCCTCACCATCCCCACAGTGAAGAATTTCTTTCTGGTACCTGATCTAAACCCACTCTCTATCAATTTAAAGCCATCACCCCTTGTCCTATCACTCCAAGCCCTCGTCAAAAATATCTCTCCAGCTCTCTTGGAGTTCCTTTAAGTTATACTTTAGCTGCTCTAAGGTCTCCCTGGAGCTTTCTCTTCTCCAGGCTGAAGAACCCTAACTCTCTCAGCCAGTCCTCATAGGAAAGGTGCTCCAGCCTTCCGAGCATCTCAATGGCCTCCTCTAGACTCGTTCAAAAAGAACTGTTAACTACAGAATCACAACACTCGTTTCTCTGCTGTTCATGTCCTAAAGGGGAGGTGGGGCTGGAAGGGAGAAGAATCTAGCAAGGAGGACTATAAAGCAGTTCAGAGTACCTCAAAGATGAAAATGAGAAAGTAAAAAGACCTATTGATAAGTATAAAACATGGTGACCTGGAGAAACGGCTGCAGAGGTGCAAATAAGGTTAGGAAAAGGTTATGGAAGAAACTGCTGCACAGTTCTCTAAAATATCTGTAGACTGACGAAGTAATGGCACACAAACGGGAAAAGCTAGAAATTTTTAATACAGAATCAAAATTATTACTTAATTCATCTAACAGATCTAGTGGAATAATTCATCTGGAAAGCTGACATATCTTTATATTCTTGTTTAGTGAGCCGGACAGAAAATAATTGGAAAAACGTCTTCTTTCATATCAAAAGCACACATGGGGGGTTGGCACAGCAGAGAACGTTCCCAAAGGCAATAAGCAACAAAGAACGTGTGCATCACCATCACCAGGACTTTCAGTGATCACTATATAGATTCATGGTAGAGAACTTAAAGATAATGAGGTGTTTTAACTAAAACAGACACACCATGGAAAAAGCTGACCTACTGCTTAGTTGAGGGGGAAACCCATTAATAGGCAAAGTTGAGAAAGCTTCAGTGTTCAATCCTTCTTTTACATTACTCTTCACCAAAAAGCCTACAAAGCAGTAAAAATTATTATGGCTAGATATTAGGAGAATAAAATTAAGTTAAAGAAAATGAAGCACTAGTATAAACTGCAAAGTTCAGTTAAGCCCCCACCCCCTTCCTTCTGCTCTTTCAAGTGCCTCAGTTGTAAATCAACAGCTTGAAGTCATAAGAGTAAGACCTCTCCAACTGATTCACGTAAACCTCTTATCTAAATTATATAGAGGGAATAAAGCAGCAAACCTGACTTAAAATGCCCAAGAGTTCCTTGGAGCTATGCCCTGGTCTTACTCTGCTATTTACACTGCAAGCAGCATCTTTGCTGTTCAAGATGACGCACAGTCTTCACCAAAAGCAAAGCCTGAGAGTCTCAAATGCTTTTGTATTTTAAGCGTGTTCTCTTTTCCCCTCTGCTCTACCCCAGTGCAGACAATTTTCCATAGTCTAGGCCTGGATCCACCAGCTCCTTCTCTCCAGAACTGCTTTTTCCAAGTCCCAGCTCCCATACCATGCTCCTCAGGAAGGTGCTCGGGGTGGTGTGTTAGACACAGCTTGGCAGAGGTGCTTGAGACAGGGACATGAGACATTGGCTCTAACAACAGAATTAAACAAACTCAATTTACCAGGAATGATGCAATTTCTTGTTTGTGTGGAGCTGAAAGGCACCAGCACCCTGTGCTCACCCAGCATGAAAAGCCCCACTCTATGGAATAAACTGCAAACTCAAACCAAACCCAGGGAAGAGGAGTGAGCCCAGCTGAGCAGGAGACTCAATTCATAGAGGCACCTTCATCTTCCATTGAAGAGGTCAACATCTGGGTTTGCTCCAAAAGCAAAGGTCTCAAGGCTCTGGGAAATAAAGCACCACACCTTAATTTATCCCCTCCTGGCTGGGTACCAGCCTAGCCAGGAGTAGCTACTCATCTTTTCCATTTGGTAGAGTAGGGTGTTGGTCCATCCTCTCAGTGGCAAATAATTTACAGAAAAGCATTACTTCACACGGCACACATGAAGGCTGTAGGAACTTGTGCATTGTACACAGCAAAGAAGGTCATGATGGAAATAATGAAGAACTTAGAATTCTACACTTCATCTAATTTGTGCCAATAAAGTGTTGGTTATCCCCAAATTAAGCTTGCTATATAAACTATCCCTAAACTGTTGAGTAAATTTTTTTTGTAAGCAGGGAGAAACACAACTATAAATGTCTGAAGTCCTTGTCCACATTTTGACCTCAGATACCTAAAGGCACTCGTTCTGCTCCCGCAGTGTGGAATGCCCTCCCACAAAGCACCCGTGTGGAATCTTCAGAGGCTATTTTTGCAAAGCATAATAAAAAGACATTTCTTACTAGACCTTCTGCTGTTAGCAGCACAGCTTATTGACCATCTCTGTATATGCCTACACTTTCCATAGCATTTCATACAGATGGGATTTCCTATGGGTAGTTATCCATTACAAAAATCTAACTGAAAGTTTAGTTGTCGACAATGAGACAAAAGAGGAAGCAAACTTCTCTTTATGTAAGGATGTATCTGTCTTCACAGTGAAAAAAGAAAATACTATTTTCACGTGGTTTACTGCAAATTTATTACAGCAATTAAACTGTCCAGTGAATCTGTCTGTATCAACTTATTTCCAGATCCAAAACCAGATGCAAACACCACCTTTCATTTAATTTGATTATTCTAACTTGTGTAGAATACGTAGAAACAGATATTTTGGCAACTGGTTGCTAACGAGCTTTCCTAACTCTTTAAAGCTGTTCTTGCAATGCTTTTTCTACAACATTTACCGGAAAAAGCTAGTGATTAGAAAACACTTAAAATCCTGGCTCCTCCTGCAGCAGAAAACACTAAATCTCCCCTGCACAGAAAAGGGTTTTAAAAAGGCCTCACAAAACACAGCTTCTCAGGAATCCACTTTGCTGCTGGCCATTGCTTCAGTGTGTTTGCAGCTGCAGCTGCACAGCAAAGGGTTAGCAAAGCATCCACACTAAAACACCCATTGCCTACTCCACCCATCAGGGCTTCTAACGCTACCAAAAATGTGCAGTATTTTTAACCCATCGTTGGCCACTGGCATGTAAATGCTTAGGAAGTATTTGTTTTTTGACTTTGTGCATTTTGTAATGGATCTATGCACTCTCTATAAAAATTAATCATTAAATTGAAGTCTTACAGGGAAGATTTTATTGGTTAGTTTGCAGTTAAAGAGACATTTATTTGATATTTTAATCTAAAACAAACAAAACCAATACTGTATTCAGTAGCATAAGGTTCTACTTGTTCCTCTAAGCACCCACCTACCATTCTGTAGCTTTAACATTAATTTTCTATGTTTGTGAATATTGTTTTCTCCAATGTAAACAGAAGATGAAATCTAACAAGTCGCTGACTGTTGCATTTCCTCTGTGAAAGCTGATAAACAGAAGTTTCTTTAAACAAAGCACATACTTAAGCTATGACCTGCACTGATGCCAAGCATCCTTGAGACTAAGAATTCAGTGTGACTCAAGAAATCCTTTCCTATGGATGCTCCCAGCTGCATTAGAAAAGGAAGAAGGAACCCATGCAAGGAAAATAATGTTTCATAAAGCCATGGAGGGAGCCAAATGCTGCCTAGCCGTCTGCTGTGGGGGCTGCAGCACTCTATTAGATTTAGTTCCTCTTGAGCATCTGGCATTTGCTGCTTTGACAAACACACTGATCTGATTCAGGACAGGAATTGCTACTTTTCAAAATGCTGTCATATACACAATGTCAAAACTGGAGATTTTTCTTTCCTTAGCTTTTTCATTATGGTAAAGTTTTGTTTATAGCTAACAGATAAGAAAATTGCAGACTGAAGTCTGATTTTATGTTGACAGTATCTCTTTACAGTGAGTTTAACAACAAGATAAACAGTAGAATCAGAAACCCAATCATAGCTTTTAACTTTACATCTTACATTTTAGTTACAAGACTATTCTTTCTTGCAAAATGTTTAAACCACTACTCTGAGTTTACTTCTCACTTGTTAGCCAGCCAATGAAATTAAAAGGGCATTGCAAAAGTGGGAAATGAAAAGAAAAAAATTTAGATAAACAGCACATTAGATACGCTTAGAAATGTGCATTAGTATATGGGACATCTCTTGTAACAGATGATGGATCACATAAAAGCTACTCACACCAATGAAAGTTACAGTCCATTTTCGTGACCTTTATCAACAGCCTAAAATTGACTAGAAGTTATATAAAAACAAACAACAGAAGAGATACTGTACCCAGTCCTGTAGCCTGTCTCATCTGCAGTGATTAATCCCACATTAATTAAACTAGAACATTCCCATTTATACAACCCTTATTTTCAGACTGGATTCACTGCCATCTTTTACACTGATGCTTTTAACCATCCTCATATCATCTCCAGTCTCTCCCACTCTTTACGTGACTCCATGAATGGGAAAAATAACAAATTTCACTTTAACAGAACACAAGGGTACATCAATTCATACTTAAATGATTTCCTTCTATGCCTGTTTCAGTGTGTTAATCTTGCTGAGGCCCCACATTCTAGCAGTCAGTAAAATAGATGTGTTCCAGCTAAGGCACTATATGACAACACAGCCTGAAATACTTGTTTACCCCATGGTAACCTTTCCTAACTAGAAAAGAAGGGCCTTGGTCACTTATTCAATATTCCCAGAGGCCAGGTAGCCAAGTCAAAGCTCTTGCAGACAGACTGCACACACACCTGCAACAGTCTCCATGCACAGGGCACACAGAATGCTTCAACCCCATGTGTGTTCTGAGGTAGATACCAGACCAGTGTCATCAGCGTTACGGGCTGTGCACTCACTACCTGCCCGACTTTTCCCAGCTGGACCTATGGGAGCTTCAGTGAGGACATTTAGAGTGTTTTTGCTATTCTTGCTGCAAATGGCATCAAGTTTCAGAGACATGAGGCTTCAGGACTATTCTCATTCCTCTCCAGTTAGATATGCCAAGGTGACCATCAGGACAAAATCCACTGAGCTATTCAGCGTAATATTCCACAAGAAGAGGGGATGTTACTTTCCACAGTGATGGCAACTATGGGCACAGACAGACAGCAAGACTTGAAATACAAACAACAATTCAGTACAAAATTCAACAACTCTATCTACAGCATGGGCAGATGCTGGTCTGTCCCCTCAGTACCAGCAGAGAAAGGACATCAAGGCAAAAGAAAGCATTATGGTAACTCTTCCAAAATTAGTGTGTTCAAATATCAGCCTCTCTCATTTGCCATTATAAAGAGACACAGAATGAATTCAAATACCATTCCTTTAAGGATCCAGTCTATTAGTAAGATAATACCCAAATGAATGGAAAAGAAGAACAATAGAGCGCATCCACCATACAACTCCCCAATGGCATGTTATCAACAAACAAAAATAGTGATGCCTTTTTTCTACAGACCGGGATAAAAGTAGCTTCAAAAATGTACAGGGGGAAAAAAAACAAATCTTCTGAGCAGAACACAGAAATGATCTACACAGAAATGACAACTACCAGCCTGACATACTAGCCAGTTTTCTGATCCCCTTCCTAATAGTTTTTGCTCCAGTGCATATGTTGTACTCTGACTGCCAAGACAATAATTTGGTTGCCTCAGCTAATAGAAAATACCTTTCAAAAATGAAGTCATTATTTAAAACCACTGGAAGATTTAACAGGCCAGCTCACCCACCCAAGCTACTAACATAAGCAATTAAAAAATGTTTCAGCCAAAAACATGCTATAGTTGTTAAGTTCCTCACTTGGGGTTAATCAAGAGAGATTGCTCAGCAGAACTCAGTCATATCCTGATTATTGCTAAAAATATACATTCAAATGTGTGGGTCTATGATGCAATGGGAGCAGAAAAAGGTGGGCAGGTCTGAGAAATGCAGATTCTGTCAATCTACTGCTAAACTCAAGACTGGTAACAGGACTGTTACCATCACCTGCACTGTGGGAACATCTAGGGAATATTCCAGACTGGCACTGTAAAAATACTTGTAACGTTTCTTGCCCCACGGGCTGACAATCCTTGTCACTATGACTAAAAGTCTGGAGGCCATCTGGCAGTGTTCCAGTAACATACACTCTCCTCTGATGTTGTAGCTAGACTCTACTTCAAAGGCTGCAAAACCATGCCATGTTAGAAAAATGAAGATTATTTACAAACTGATAACTGGTTTTTAAGATTTGCCTCCATGCAACCTCACTCAAAATAAGTATGAAGCGTAAAGCCATGCAACTGCATGACAAACTGTATGGGCTAGCAACAAAGTAGTGCTCAGACTAGATAGTTTAATAGGATTTAAAGTCTGTTGAAAGGAAAGATTCCTCCCTCATCACTATTACTTCAGTTTCTTCTTTCTTGTCTTCAAAATCCACAAATATCGAAGATCCTTTGCTAAACTGACCAACACTGGCACAGTGAATACAGCATCACCTGTGCTAAGCACACAGGAGAACTCAATGCAGGAAGCCCTGCTTTTAAACTGCTCTTTGTCAGCAGGGTACCATTCTGCACATGGCAACTCTGAACTGAATGAAGAACTGGAAGTAGGACGGATCTGTTTCCAAGGGGCTACACTCAGGTTAGTGAGCCCTGAATTTTAATCAGGTTATCAGCACGGGTGCCTGAAATATGGCTGAGCAGGAGAAATGCTTTGGAATATCCTCTCATTCTGAAGAACTCAGCAGCAGCAACTCCAACAACACTTAGGTACACTATGAATAACTTCTACAATATATTCTACAGCTCAGATCCCAAGCACAAGACACTATTTCTCTAAGGTCTGTCCAGCACACTTCAAACCAGCTCCCACAGACCAAGAGATCACAAGGAGCGGAAACGTGACCATACTTGCCGGGACAGCTCTGTCACAGAGTTCCACAGCTCAACACTAGAGGCACCACATCCCACCAGCAAGAACACGCAACGGAGCTTGGAAAAGCATGCAATAATCACTGTGGTATGCATGAACCCCTGAGAGGATCCAACAGTCATGTACAATTTGGGCTGGCTCCAAGCTGTTTGCAATAATTATTAACTAGAGCTTTGGGCAGCGTCTTGTAGGTTCGTTTTTTGAACATTGCAACTGAAGGCAGTTCTTCTTTAATTTACATGGGACGCGCTACTCTAACCAGGTGGTTGTGATTTGCAGGGTTTTCACAACACTTGCTCCTCTTACTGCTTTTTTCCCCTCAGCTTAAGGTTCATACCATGTTTTTGTTCAAGGAGTTTTTTGGGTTTTTTTCAGATTTAAGTTTAAAAGCGTGAAATAACCTACCCCCTGTTTTTCGCCTGGTTTCTAATTAATGCCATTAAATATCACCACCAAAAAAAAGACACAAGGTGATCTGAATCTTTGTCAAAATTAACCAAGAAGTGCAATAATGGTGAAGGTAGGTGAAAAATTTACATGACCAATCTCTCCACCAAGACATATACTTTGTTAGTAAATAAGTTCAGAAAAGAGCCTTATAAGGCCACTGGTCTGATAAAATAATAGATTCAAAGTTCTGTGGTTGAGTCCATGATATACAGGGAGGGGGATTAGTGAATTAGTGTGGTGGGAAGTGATTATAAATTGTATTAAATAAACAGGTGTGGGAAGCACAAAGGACTGGAAAACAACAACCTAGAAAGAAAGCACAATACCTGTGTGTGTCATCACAAAAGACATCACCGTCTGAATGCCTATTTTTGTAATGCAACCATAAAACCAGGCCAATTTCAGCTTTGGGGGCTTTCTCTGCTAAGTTTTAATAGATTTTTCTAAATATCTCCTGCTTTCATTACTCAAAACAGTGAAAAAAGCTCACTCTTGCATGGAATACAAGGTATAAAAAAAAGAGAAAAATGAGTTTAGGTAAAGCATTAACTGCATTGTGAGTATAAGCATAATTAAAAAGAACACTTACATAGAGACCGCTTAACTTCAGCATTTAAAGAAAAAAATGAACACAAATTAGGGATTCCCCTCTCCCTGTTCTTCACTGAACAGAATTCAGCAGCTGAGCTTTCTGGGCTCCAGGAAGGCTACACTAAGTAAACTCAGCCAACCACAAGGTTGAAAATGTAGCAGACGTACCATAAAAATTTAGTAATGCTTTTAAACTACTTCTCACCTCACTGGTTTGATGGTGGTGTGGTACTGTTATACAATATGTGCAGTTGCCAAGGCAACTCCATCTCACCTCGACAGCTGCTGCAGCTTCAGCGAAGCAACATGACGAGCTGTGGCAACTCTGAAATTTACTTTTTTTAAAGAGTCTTTCCAACTGTAAAGCACTTTCAGATGAACCTCTGGAGCTCTTTATCCAAAGACTATGTCATTTTTCAAAAGAATCTTTTACTGTATTCTAGTGGAAACATTGTGACACTAACTTCAAAAACATATTCACATATTCTATTAAATCAGATTTGTGCCCGGCACTTTTATACCTGCTGTAGAAACAGTATCATGCCTCTGTGCTCATTCAGTGTAAGTGCAAGAACTGTACATCCGTGGCAACAATACGAGCCTGCCTGGACAGTTTAGCACGTCATTTTCCATTAGAGGAGGAAAAAAAGTCTAACTTCTTGAAGCAGAGAAAGCCTAAGTTCTAACTCATCCCTTCAACAAGAGCCAAACTGTAATATTGCTTCAACCCCATTTTAAGCAGAGCTAAAATAAAGGGTGAAATCCAAAACACAAGATTTTGTGAAAAGAAATCGGCACAGAGTCCTTCTGTGATAAAGGCTTTAGTGGAGGGAGGTGGCTACAGTCTCGTGGTCCAAACCCCAAAGAATTTTTTTATTTTCAAGTCCTTGGCTTCAGAGACAGTGCTGTGTGAGCAAGGACTTAGAAAAAGAATCAGAACATTACGAACCTTCCCCACAGTAAGTATTGATTGCAGTTTTTAAGAAGATTCAGTGCTATTTCTTTCTTTTTTCTCAACCTACTTGGGTACAGAACCAAAGTAAACATAAGACAGTAGAGCAAGCCAGTGAGGGTGTTTTGTGAAACTCGGCCAAAGTTTCTGCTACTTTAATTTGGGGAGAAAAATAAGTGTTACAAAATGTCTAGGAAAAGTTTGTACTGAGAAAGCACACAAGTGTTTAAAGGTGGGCAACGCGATTTATTGAAGAAGAAGAATATAAAAAGTGCATCAAAATAATTAGGGAAATGACAGATTTATCTACTTCTTTTTAAATCAACAAAGCAGTAAAGCAAAAGTTGACTTTTCTCCAGTCTAGGCTTTTTTCCTTCCTTTCTCTTCCCCTTTTCTTGTCTTCCCATGCATGTTGTAAGCCAGGTCTGTCTGAGAGCAGAGAGCGGTGGCAGAGGAAAGACGCTGGCCCTGACTGCATATGCTGCGAGTTCTCCTGCACCGAGAGCCTGACATTTAACCAGTTCTGGGTAACAGCATGTTTGCCACCTTCCTTTCCACTCCAATCTGCAAATACAACACAAGGAAGGGCCACTTCTTTTTTATTTTCCCTTTCTGTTAAGTAAATTCTCTCTATATAAAAACTTTCAAGTGTCCCTCTGCCTCTTAACCAACCTTCACCACAAAAATATCCTGATACAGAACTTACAAATGCCTGGCAGTGCTCATAAAATTTTCAATGCATAACACACACACACACACACAATCCTTGTGATTCGCCTCTACTATCCCGCAGTTCAAATCAGCGAGGCAAAAGCTCCAGCTGTAACATTGAAACTGCAAAGAATCTGCTAAATTCACTGATATTAAGAGTTGGAAAAAACCAAAACAAGACCAAAACAAAACCAAAAAACCAAGGAGCAAAGAATGTACCTAATTACCACTAATCCTGCCTATTAGATTTCATTCAGACACCACAACTTCTTTCAAATAACCCCAGTTTATTTTTGAAAAAAATTCCTTTCTTCAGGCAGGATATGGAGGAGGAGTCAATCAGTGATGTTTTACACATGCACATCTGGATACAGTCCAATTATTCCCCTTATACATTTCTCCAGTTGTTTTCATTTTGCTCCATGCTCTGGCATTCATAAATTTGTGAGATTAATTGTGTGTGAGCGTCTGCAGTCTTGGATCTGGGCACGGGTTTAGCTGCAACACAGCTAGAAGTCAACATTAAAGAGAGCTCCAGTTCAGAAAACACAATTTACATTTATACATCTTTGGTACAGTAAGGATTGAAGCAACCATCATCCTTAACACATGCATCAAATTGGTAAGATTAATTCAATATCAACTACATTTTATTACTGTAGTTAGTGTGAACCTCATGAATACTTAGTTACTCAGCGTTAACAGCAAAAGAAGGATTTTTTTTATTATTATTTTTTTAGGATTTGTTTGGTTGTGGGGTTTTGGGATAGTTTTTTGTTTTTCTTGGTGTGATTTCATTTGCCTTTTCAAATCATAAGCCATTACAAGGACAGAAGCATTTTAAACCTGGGGTCCAGCTAACTCATCAGATTATGCCACTCTGGCCACCACCAGGGTCTAGAGAGTTGGCTAATCCAGCAACTTGGGAAATGCCCCTGTCAGGGGTATTCCCGTGTCAAGCTCTGACTCCTTGCTGCCGTAACTTGCTATTTACAATCTCCAGCAAAGGCAGACGTGAAGGTTGTGACTGAGCTTCTGCAATGCTCTGGCTATTCCAGGCTGCTGGAACAGCCCCCTTTGGGGCCAAAAGCAAGTGAGCTCAAACCAATCACCAGCACAGGGAAAGCAAGCGGGCTAAACACCGCTTCTCCTCTTCTGGGGCCAAGACTTCCATTTACTGATGTTTCGTATTTTATGTGCAATTTACTAACCAAAACCAGCTGTTTCCTCAAGTTCTCTGCAATTTATTGTTTTGCAAAATCAGTTTCACATTACACTTCTGATCAGTGCAGTTCCACATGAGAGCTACACAACTGAGGTGAGGTATTAAAAAGCCAGGGGTCGAAGGCCAAGAATCTGCTCACTTGACTGCAAGCTTTGTGACCCAAATACAGTGCTGGATGCACAAATCCCACTTGAGGTCCAAGAGCAGAGGCAATTCTAGGTTGTGATGTAGCAGTCAAGGCAGGGTTACAAGGGACACGAACTGTCCCCAGTTCCTGAAGCTTACCCAAAAGCAGTTCAAATGCTGGCAGGAATAGCTGGACGGTTATAGGTTGTTTTGGTTTGGCTGGTTTTGTGCAAGACTGCTGTTATATTTTTGAACAATTATCCATCAGATTTGATGGGATTTTTACAGAAGATAAATTGAACCTTCTTACAACCACCTAGTCTTTTCCAAAAATCTTGATGAACTGTAAGAGAGTCAATCTGGTACAACACCATTTCAAATTCAGCAGATGATACTAATCTAAAATTTTTTAACTCCTTCACATTTCCCACTGTTAATCCATCTTGTGGATTAATCTTTGAAGATCTCTCAAATCTGTAGCTCCTGATAAGACACAGCAGGGAAAAAAAAAACGAAACTCAAAACAACTCTTCAAGCCAGGAGATTTTACAGTTTCTCCAACCCATGAAATTCTGCTTCACTTTTCTTCATGCAGAAGGAAAACATCTTGAGTTGGGCATTTGTCGTGCCCACAATATCTGAATCTGACAAAGAATAGCCCCTGCACTGAGACAATTTCCTCGTCCTGCCAGCCACCACGGCTAATCCCTACAATTCCTCTGGCAATGCTGAAGGGTGAAAGTCTAAAAGGCAGAAAGAGTGGTTACAGTAAGTTTATTCCTGGGGCAAACAGCTGATCTCCCCAGCATTGCAGTGCTCCCACAGCTGGCACTGTGACACTTAAGAGCTGGACCAGCTGTGAAGTTTAGCCCCTCACCTTGAACCTCCATCCATAGAGTTGCATCCAATGTTAATAGCTGAATAAACTCTTTCCATCTTCCTTCCTTCTTAAAGTTAGGAAATCATACCCAAAACCAACCAATGTTGCAACTTAAATGAAATTCTTTCAACATCAAGCACCTGAGAGTTAGGGAATGTCAGATTTATGGTTGCACATACAACCTCCATTCCGCTCCATGTGTATATGCATCGTGATTAAGTATCTGATTACGTGATTGTGCACTGTTTTTCTCTAGGACTCCTCCTTCATTCACTGTGCAGAAAGCACATACAAGACGAGAGAATTACATTTGTACAAACAACAATAAATCTACTATTTCCTAGCTTCTGAGTACTTGACTTTGCAAACAATGTTCCTTTCATGTAGATTCCTGGTTGTAATACTTGTCCAGCGTACACCTAAAAACACTGCAACAACTTAAATGACAGCATCGTCTAAGAGTACAGAATCAATTTTTGAAACCTACTCATTTTATGGATGCAACATTTGCAAAGCTCTCATTTCATGGCTGCACTATCATGCTTATAAAAGTCATATTTTCCACACAATAGAGGCAGTGTAAAAATTAAAACAAGCTGCAGACTGATTGACCAAGTTGTCTGAATTATTCTCTTTCTTCCTAACAATGAACTGTGCTCTCTGAGCTCCAAGTAAACAATTAAGAAGGGTGGGGGTGGGGGTTGGAGGGCAACCTATAGTAAATAGCATTTTAATTGCACTCTTACAAAAAATACAAGGAAAACAGTAACACATAAAATAAGCCCCATTTTCCCTTTAAAGCTACTGAAGACCATGCAGCTGTTTTAGTAAAGCAGAAGCTCCAAGCTGCAGGCGAGGGCACAAATCTTACCCAGCAAAACTTGCAAGAAAAACAGAAAGTAGCACTTACAAATTCCTGGAATCATGTCTTCCAAGGCAGTATAAAGTAGCCTTTATACCTGAGTTAGACCATCAGAGCATCAACTGCTACGATGGAAGAGACCCCGTGCACACTGCAGCTGCTGGCTCAGCAGGTGGCACTGGATAAATACACATATGATACTTTTACTCCATAGCTCCCAAGCAGTAGTCCAAAAGTACTGTTTATTAAGCTGGTTCTGTTTCAAAAAAACAACCATAAAAATAGTATTGAAGGGTCCCATATAATCAGGTCTCATCGGTTCTACTTTGAGAGCTCACGGAGGAAAACTCCATGCCAACTCAGACAGGGATCTCTGCCACACCTCCTAAAGTCACATACATCCTGCAGTTTCTGGTACTCAGCTAAATCTGGCTTGCTCAGCTCCTTTAACCACTGGAGTATTTTTTACTGGGCAGAAGCAAACAGAACTTTGCAAACTACTGTTTGTGCTTTACTCTCTCATAGCTGTGTGAGCAAGTAGGGCAGTGAACATCAGAAAGCAGTAAAATTAAAATCTAGCCCCCAAACAGTCATCACCAAGAAGATTACAAGTAGAGGTGTGATATCTCCCTGAATATCTATCTCCTTTTCTGGTTGCTTTCCATGCTGTCCAAGGCTTGAAAGAATTTTTACACTTTCCCTTTGACACTGGGAAGAAACTGGCACAAAGTTCTGAAGGAAATATCGTTAGCAAATTCAAGATTTTCACTGGGCAGAATAAATGCTTCAGCTAAACTGGGTTTCTCATTTCTACTGGAAACAAGTAAGCAGGTCTCCAATTTTGCCATTCATTGAGGAATTTTCATAGCATGGCTTACAATGAGTCTTAATGGAGATGGAAAGCAGACTGCAGCCTTTTCCAGTGAAATGTGACTTTATTACAAAAGCAGTATGGAAGCAGGGAGAGGTTTCTGTTAATGTACATAACCATGCTTTAGCAATGCCCTCAGTACATAGTGCCTATGCTGAAAGGTACAAACAGAGTCATTCATTTTCAGAAGTTATAAGAGATAATTACAGGACAGCAAAGCAGGATTTTTCCCCACATGCACACTAGAGAAGCAACTTTGTTTCAAAATTAATATTGTTCAGAACAATATTAGCAAACTCATTGCCTAGTGGGAGTGGTCAGACAATGTCCTTGACCTCCTCAAACCAGGTCAAGGTGAACATATTCAGGTATAATAGACACAAAGTACCAATTTTAATGATCTGCGCTTCCACACAGCAGAAGACAGAACTAACATTCATTCCTAAGCAGCCACCTAGCTGTGACTGAAGGGTTAACTAAATACCAATGCCTTCATTTCTTAACCATCTAACAAGTCTTCAAGCACACCTACTCCAACCTTTGCATGCTCTTTCAGTGTCTGCATTTGCACCACAAACCCTTGGAGTAGTTAGCTGCTATTGCCAAGTTGAATTTTTATCATTAAACTTCCAAACATCACATGAAGATTTCGGGGAGGCTGCCAATATTATTGAGGCTCCTTATGGTGTTCTAAAAACATATCCTAATGCTTGTAGTGCCACCTGCTCACATGAGAGTCTCCACCACAGAGCCTGCTCCTTCTCCAGCTCTCCCTTCCCAAGACTGTTGTCCTCCCCATTTCTCCAGTCTTTCATCTGATAGTATTTGCTCAGCAACTTTTCTGCTATTTTTCCTTTACTGACACAGACTCCACTTTCCCTTTCTTCATAAATGCACCCCAAGGTCCACAGAAATAAGAACCTGGAGATTTAACTCATCTTAACAAGATGAGTCTACTTCAATAACATTTACTTCCACAAGACACACTGAACAATTTTAAGTGCCTCAAATCAGGTATATCACTATCATTGCAAACCAAGTCACAAATTATCTTGGAGAAGGTAATTACAGGTAAACAGATGAAGCACAGTTACGATTCACCTATGCAAAAGAATTAAGATCAATCTCACCAAAAAAATCCACGGACTCAGATAAGCATGTTCTGATATACAATACAAGAGATCAAAATTCATTGATAGTAGCAAAGCTACATTAAAAGAATGAGTCACCAACACCTTCATAAACGTAAGGAATGGAGCATGGTGTAAAATATCAGATTCTACACAGATGACTATGAATTGGGTACACGTTTAATAGCTCTCCCTGATGTTACCTTCTGATACTATAAAGTAAGGCCTCACTTCTGACTTCCTGGCTCTAGAGAATGTTTTTCTTTAATTATATGCACATACCCTATGTAAAAGGAATTTACCATTAGTTTTTTGGCCTTTAGCAGACATATTTAATAATTACTTTAAAATATTGACATTTATGGTTGGTAGTGAAGATAAATGTAACCTCTATCCAAAATTCTGTGGGAAATTAGACTGCAGCAGGTGAAAAAAGCAGGCATGATTTCCACAGGCTTCTCTCCAGAGGATGTTCTTTCCAAACTCAACTCCATGTGGTATAGATAGGTTGCAGATTACGACAGATTGGCCACAATCTAACTGTTTTTCCTTCTATATGACCAGTTGAGTGCAAAGCAACAAAACAAGAAAAGAATAAAAAGGAAAATAAAAACCAGATTTCCATTAGAGTATTCATGGATTAATGGCTAAATGGTTAAGTGGGACTAGATTGGTTCTGGGGAGCAAACGGACTGGGTGCAGAAAGAAGTGCACTATTAAATCTTCTAGATGGCAATTCTTAGGAGGTCATGGCTTGCAGATACAACAGTGGAAGACAGAAAGTCCCTGGGGGAAGGAACGGAAGGTCTCTGAAGTCAGAGATTGATCAATGGTGATAGAATCAGTTCAAGAAACTGAAAGATGACACAACAGATGTGGTTTTGAAAACACAGATGAAAAAATATGGCCTTCAGGCCACACGGCAAAGCAGACTCCACTCAAGTTCCAACTGAATCCAGTGCATTGAAGTTCAAAGCAGTCTTAGACAAATTTTACTGGTGTTAAGGATCCAGAAGCACTAACTAACACATAATATTCCAGTCAGGCTGGATCCAAACATGATCTCTGTAAACCTCTTCTCCTAAGACTGAGGCAATATATTACATAAAGACTTTTTTCTTCCCCTATAGCTGTTCAAATGCAGGACTTCTGAGAGTTATCATAAAGGGGACACTGCAGGAGATTTTGTGGGACAGAATTCAATCTTGCAGCCTATAAAAACATAACTTTACACACAAACCATCTCCCATTGCATAATTCCCTAGTGCCTCTTGCCTAACTCCAAACATTCTCTACTACCTAGTTTTTGCTAGTGTTTTACGGAAGCTCCAGACAAACACCTTGCATTGCATTGCAACAAGTTCTTCTGAAGGCTTTACAGAAAAGAGAAGGAACCCAAAGTAGAAGTAATTTGCTCAAGGTCATACAAGTTTATGACAGAGACAAGCGCAAAAAATCTTGATTCAGTCTTCACTCCAATCATACTGCTTATTCTCAACATGTTATCAATAAATACATTTAATTCTCCAGAATGTTTCTAACACAGATGAATTAAGGAGCTTCCTTCCCTTCTATCTTCCCTGAGTTAATGCTTTTTCACAATACACTCCTGTGGATGGAATCATTATCATCGTGTCTCTAAATCTCCAAGTCTATAATGAAAAATGAACAACTTGTGAAAAAACAAACAAACCCCTGCCGGTATCTTCATTATACAAAGCCCTGTACATATACACAGGTGTAGTGTCAGGTCAGGAGCAGGGGTTTATGCAGACCTCACACAGGCCTCTCTTTGGAGTATCATCTGCAATCAGAGCTGATTTCTTCATTGATTTTTCCAGCTTGCTGTAAGAACAAGTTGATTTGAAGGGGTTCAGTGGTGGCTGGGAGCAGAGTGGCACTGTAGTTAATGAGCAGACTGAGTAATCCATCACATCCAACATCTCTTATGGTCATCCCTTTTCAAGTAATTAAATATTGCCTTTACACTTCACTATCTCTCTCTCTCCTGTCACTGATCACCTCGTTTCAACTCCTTTGTTATGATTCTATTCCAATTGCAAGAGATGTGCAGTTTTTAGAAAAAGGAAGCTGATGGTGTAATAAACACCAGACGGTGAAGTGTGGCCATGAAGAGGAATAGTCTCATTACATGGAGATTTATACAAACTTGCCCTCTTGTACAGGAAATTTTCTATCAGCCCTTCTATGAATGAACAAGACACTAACAGCTCTGGAATCGAATGCACAGTATATTTAAACATAACTGAGACTCCAAAATAGCAGCATATTGACTTTACATGATCAAATGACTCGTGGATCTTCAAAGTGAAGAAGGGAAGGACACCACCAACAATGGTTTTTTTTAAAATGCCCATGATTGTTTCTCCTAGTCAAGGCAACAGCCTGTCAATACCTCAGAGTATGCCAAATATGAAGTTTCAAAACAGGAGCTTGAATTATGAACGAAAGCTGAAAAAAACACCACAAATATTTCTCAACAGGTGGAAAGCATATAAATAAAATTTCAGGTAATTCAAATACATTCAAACAGCTACATTTTCCACACAAAAACATGTTTCTCCCTAGCTAACTGGAAAACTTCAGACTAAAGATGGCAATTTGATTTATCCACCCTGAAAAACAAAGTATTTCTCATCCCTCCAAAATTAAGGGACCCAATAGAAACTGAAAAAACAAATGAGAGTCTGTGAAACACTGTGCAAGCCAAACATTAACGGTAAATATTTTTGCTATAGCAGTATCGAAATGCTGTAACTTAGGGTCACATCTTTACATGGAGATTTGGATGCACACAGAGGTAATCAATATTTTTAAGTGCTTACAGTTCAAAGACACAAGCAGAAAACATTTAATGGGAGTGAACTATACCAGGCAAACATGTTTTATAAGGATTACATTCATTTTGTTAGAGTTCTTTGGTATTTTGATGAGTGAGACATTGTTACATATTATTCTGTAGTAATCAAAATAAGATCTTACATGCTTTGTCAATAACACACAAGGATACAATGATTACACATCCTGTCCACTCGGCACTTTACTACTGCATAAATTAAAGTATCCTTTTTTCCCCCCTCTCAATGCAAGGTTTTCTATGAAGCTTTGACCACACCAACCCCAAATGACTCTGTAGCTACTCTCACAGGACAGGAATCTCAGTGCATTTTAAGAAAGAGCCAATACAGGAATCAGGTATATATAATTAACATCTTTTTGAAAAGAAGTAGAAACAATTCTCTCCTGTATTTGATGTTCAGAAGGCAGGAATTCAGAGCTACATTCCATTGAATCACATTTCAATTTTTTTTTTCCTGCTCAGAATTCAAATACTCTGAGAGAACATTTGAGTTGTGCGATGACAGAACAGCAGAAACATTCCATGGCTTTTCTGATTTGCTTTTCGGTTATGCCCTTATGTGCCTTCAGGTCTTCGCTGAACTTTGTTAACCGAACTGTTAACTGCTTTGTTAACTGAATCAAGACAGATTTCAACCAACTGCACGACAGCAGCACCATCAGCCTGCGATCCACTGAGGCTTTCTCAAAGGCCCTCCAATGGCTTTTGTGAGCTCAGTGCCTCTTTGTGCAGTTCTTCACCGTATAAAGTGTGTACTGTCACTTGATCTGTGCATTTCTACTGCTCAGAAGCTGCTTTAGCATTGTTGTAATAGTTACATGAAAACACTGAAAGTCTCCTTAAAGAGATCTAGCAACTGAAACTGGTCCTTCAGCCTTCTTTAATCTGTGAAGCTGACAGGACGTGCAGAAACACTCCTGACTGTCTGCAATGTTCCTTTATCATAGTGTTGTTATTTTTCCAGCAGATTTAGATGTTCTCCTTGGAAATCTAAGAAAACCGGACCTAGAGATTCATTTCCTTCGGTTAATTTTCACTACTACTCTGACCAAATGAAGATTCCTTACCATGCTGTTTACATTGCCAGGTAACACAGCCTGAAATCCCTGGACAAATCCGGGTGTTTACCACATGCACACACATATTGCTGAGCACCTGGTAATTATCACTGAAGAGCTCCATTTTGTACAGCTTCCAAAAAGTTCAAGAGGCAGAAGATCTTCACAATTTCCATTTCAAGCCAGTTAAGTCCTTCACTCACAGACTGAAGTCAAAGTATAACATATCCAATACATGAAAAAGCTCAGCTTTGTTTAAAGTGCTTTACTCTGTTTTATCTGTACTGCAGAGCTTCTTTTCCCAGACTCAATGCAAAAACCAAGGGACTACCTCAGCACTAAAGAGTCTCACTGAACTTTTAAAACCTGAACTTCTGTTCAAAACTAGGCAAAAAAATCGAAATCCTGACTCTCTGAGTAAATCTACTGCACTGTTTTCAGAGATGGTGAAATTTTCCACAACTCCACACCAGCTTAAGGATGTTTTGAACAGTATCAGACACTACTGCATATTTTAGTTCTGTGTGCAAAGTTCATCAAAACCTTTACATCGTGGTGCCTACACTCAGTGTGTCCCTCTCCTGTGGTACAGCTCTATTAACTCAGCAGCCTCCCAGATCTATGATATCAATTCAATTCACTAAGACTTAAATTAACAGATGTTCCAACATATTATATACAAATTATCTTCTTTCTATATAGAACCCCCCACAAAATTGTACTGCTGATTGCATTTTTTTCTTCACTTAAAAAAAAAGGAAACCACACTCCTTTCATTTTAAGCTCCATACTATTCATCTAGCACTTTGTTTCTCTCTCCTCTACTAGCAGAAAATATAATACAGGAAAAGATTTAAATGAAAACCAGATCTGTGTAGTGAATTGCATATGGTTTCCATTTTCCTCCATGCAATGTTTCATAGAGAGTCAATGAAGAAATCCCTCCCACAAATCCGGATCTGAAGTCCACTTTCAGAATCTTGTCAGCACAGGAGTTAGGAGACAACTCTGTGCATGAAAATGCTGCAATCCGTCTGTGCTCTGTCTTGTTAGGGTAAATCATTCCTAGAAAGTATCACTGGATCTAGGTAATAAATCATAATTTATGAAATATGCACACTCAAATGATGCTGGCTGTGTCTGTGTGAACCTGCTGTTTTCAGGCATACCAGGTTTGGTGTGCACCACACAGCTTGCTGCATTTTATGCCTCTTTGCAGCAGGGTTTTCTAGCACTAACAACTTTATACTTAGTTGACATTCTCCATGCTAAACTAAACCCAGCCAATAAATACCACTTCTGCCAAAAAGCCTCCATAACTATGACATTCCATCAGCTTTCCTAGCTGATTTAAACAATTATTTCCAAAGTTTTTCTGACTTGGTTTACATGAAACTCATCTTTTCCTCTTATTCCTCATAGCCTGAACTAATTTTTTTCCTCTTGCATTCTCAGCAGTTCCTGGTGACATCCAAACATCAAGGCAAGCATGCCATGTTTCTATCAGACACCAAAGGAGGTTTACAAAGCAGGAGGCTCCTTCTTTCCCACTCTCTGGGGGTTTCCATGTCACTGAATGTGAATGAATGATGAGCTGCTGTTTGTCAGATGCATTTGTTGTTTCTATGAGTTAACAACTGTTTGGATTTCATCCCTTTTAGAGATTGGTTTCAAGCGGGGCATGAGTGGGATGCAAAAATGAAATAGAAAATCTGGAACATCTTCTCTTTTGCCTCCTCAAGGTAAAAGTCCAGGTAGGAGGGGATGTTTGTGTAGAAAAATGTTCCCAAAAGTACTACTTGTTAAGCGCATTAGAACCACACAGCACTGATCCCTGGAAAGGCAAGACACTAAAGTTCTGCACAGTTGCAAGGTGGAAGCAAAGACCAAGTTTAGCAAAGCTTAGCAAAATAATATCTGGCAATATCTTGCCTTTGAGAGAATGTGCACAAGTATGAGATGAACGTGTCTTGCCTGACGGACACAGCCTCTGCTTTAAAAGGTGCTCAGCACCTGTGCACTAATGTGCCTGTCCAGAAAAATCCAGGGCACAGAGGTTACCTGGTTTGCAGGCCTATTTCTGAGGGAGGCTTGTGGGCTGAGAATTCTTTGACATGTTAAAAGAAGAAAAGGAAGTTCTGCTGACTCTATGCCACCTTATATTTACACATATGAAAATGAAAAATCTTACCTGGGGAAAGAAGCAGTCAGTAGAAAACTAACAAAAAAATTAAAAATACAAATATAGAAGAAAGCACATCTTTTTTTTTACACCTATTAACATGGAAAACTATCTGTACAGCATCACGTGCTCTAAAATCATGTAACAGAACTGGCATCCCCCCATTAGCTCAGTTCAACCTGGCGCTTCAGACCTTCACATCCTTGAGTGCTGACCCTGAAACCAGCCAGGTCAGGGTGCTGAAAAAACCCAAGTATTCAAGGTTTGGGACAACACCTTGTAATCCCAGAGTCTTCACATTAAATTCATGTCCAAACAAAGCCAAACTTGCATGAACAAACCTTTCTATTGGTTATTCCCATTTCTATACAGTTATTTCAAATTACTTTTTCCCAGCTTTACTAAGTTTTCACCATTCCAAACTCTGAATTTGCTTTCAGAAGATTCTCAGATACCTGACAACTCTTCTCAGTTTACTAATTTTTACTGTTAAGTCTACAGTAAAATATTTTCTTTGTTAAGTGCCAAAAAACATACATATCCACCTGTGGAGGGAAGCTGTGGGCTAACCCAAGTACATCTCCCTAGTGTTTTTTAGCCACTCTTGGTCTACAAGGTATAAAATCTGGAAACCTTCTTCCTCTGTGCATTAGAACATGACACAGCTGTTTGACACTCTGTCTTTGCTAAGATCATTGAAAACTGAGATTTGGAAGAGAACACAAAAAGCTAAACTTGCACCTCGTGCTTTGGCTGCAGCCTGGCCGGGGAGTGCTCTAAGACTCGAGGGTGTTTTCTGATCTCCTCAATGGAACCATCTGACATGGACAAAACACAATGCACATCACAAGAGCTGGAATGATGGAACCTGGGGGATAGACAAGTTAAACATGAGACTAACACATCCAGTAACAATTAAAATACCTGTTGAAGCAGTCCAGAAAAAGCACAGAGAAGAAAAGTACTAGAAAATAATATTGTACTACAAAGTCTTTTGGGTTTATTTAATACATGCACCAGGTATGTAAACTTTTCTAGCTGTAAAGAAGCTTGGCTTCACCAGGCTTCTGAAACCAGCTTGGTTGCAGAGTTTCAGAGGCATTCTTAGGCATCTCAGGCATACATACTCATCATTTCCCTGGCTTTCTCTTGATTTTACCCTTTTAACTGCATTTTCAGGTCTCACTCTACAGGAATAGTATTTGTGATTGATATGCCAAGCAACATTAAAACGCACAAATTTGCTGCTTCTTCTGTATTTTCCACATTTCCCACACTATACCCAACACAAGGCAATGTTTTGGTTCAGTGCTCAACCAAAAAATGCTTTTGTAAGGCTTTAGGAAAAGACACATTTAATAAACACACCTTGAAGCCAGAATAAAAGATGACGGAATGTCCATTAGGGAACCGAGAGCAGAGGCGTCCACTTCATCCCTAAACTTTAGGCAGTCTTCAGAATATACTGAGATTCACACACCACATGCAAAAGTAACAAAAGGAACCACTGCAGAGATGTGAAATGTGAGCAGTGATAGGGGCAAGGTGATCTTGGGTGTTACCTATGGAAGCAGCCAGAAAGGGCTCTGAGTGAGTTGCTGGCTGTTTTGGAGGTTTTGTTTTTCAATCAAGACCAGATCCTCAAGAGGTTAAGTGTTACACATAAAAGACTTGGATAAAATATTTGCTATCTTAGGTTGAAGTACTTGGTCGGGCAGCAGAGGGGGTAATTCTGTACATCCAAGGAAAAGTCATTCCATCTGCAAAAGGAAGGCCTGGAATGAAGCTGTCATGAAAGGAACAGATCAATACGCAGTGATGGCTGCTGTCAGTGAGAGACGACAAAGCACAGATCAGCACTGCAAGAACATGAAAGGAGAGAAGAGTCATGAAATATCCCACAGAAAAACATACTGAAGCAGTAATAGGGACTTCAAAGAATGAACACTGTTCCTTTTGGGGTTTTGTACTGCAAAGGTAAAGTTATTGCTGTGATTTCAAACAATTAGAGGGACAGGGAAGAACTTTCTGATCTCTAAAGAGTATGAACCAAGAGGCATCAATGGAAGCGTTTGTCATGACTAACACTTTTAAAGCATCCCCTGCATCTAACATGATCCACAAGGAAAGGAACTTAAATCAACTCTTCAAAAGCTCCCCACAGTCTCCCTCACATGACTCCATCTCTCAAACTCTCAGTAACTTGCTTCATTTTTCTGGAACTTACATATACATTTGAAAATGCTTAGTAATTAGAGAAAAGGAAACTACTATGAACATAACAAGACTGAACTTATGTTTTACTAAACTACTGGTTAGCAGCTGCAGTGAGTTTAGGCAGCTGGATGTTGTCAAACACTAAGAAATATCTACCAGGCCAACACGATGGCTCAAAGGTTTCTAGAGCACATCTTGCCTCAGCTGCTAAGAGGGCATTAGTAAAGCCATGATAAACACACATCTTCCTGTGCTGCATGTAAAGCTACAGCTAAGGCAAACACTAAAACTTTATTTGTAAAGCAGACAGGTGAAGTAAATAACAGAGGAAGTCTGTTAATAGCTCAGTTTTATCAAGATTTTAAACTGATAAATCATACCTTGCTTAGCTGACTAAGAACAACCAACACATAGTGCCATGAAGGCAGGACACAACCTCTCTTCTGGCCACAGAAGCTCAAGTGACAAAAATTTCTGTTTCTTTTAATTGGAATATACATAGAGTAACAATGAGGAATTTTGAAACCTCTCTTCCTTGGAGGCACTGATAAAAAAAGCAACTATAAGTACTAGGGACAATGTAACAAAAATTATAACATTCTGTTGATCTATTAACTCTTTTGTTTCCCACATCTTCAAGAAATATATTTAATGTTTTAGGGAGGTTGTAAGTTATGCCTGAGAGCATTATCATTCACCAGTTCACATGAAAATTTTGCAGAAATCAGATCTCAAAATCTTCGAACAATCAAAAGGCTTTTAAGTTGGCCCTTAATTCTAATTTAAATGCTTATGTCTACATACTTAAGTCAGATAGCAAGAGCAAGTGATTAAATCTTCATACCTACAGAAAAAGACATGACTACTCCTTGGATATCATGTACTAATCTTTGGAAACTTGACTTAGATTGCATAAAAGAGGATGAGTGGTTCTGTTATGTATTTCATGGAGCTGCAGCAATGCAGCTTTGACAGCCACCTCTCCTCAGAGTCTGCATCTCTGCACAGCACAAATGACAGATTGCTGCATTCAGCCTCAGGAAAGGAACTAACTGTTTCACATTCCAGAACCTGGCTTGTTATTGTTAAACCTTTATCAAAAGCAAGAAACCTATGAATTATGAATAAATTATGTTATGAACAGAAGTTTTGGCAAGACAGAGACGACACTTCACGCAGCAGTTAATATAAAGAGAAGATAATAGTCCTGCCAAAGACAATACTAGAAGAAATGGCTTTCAGTTTTAGAGGCCCTGAGCAATATTGCTAGTGTTCATTTTAAGATCTGCTTCTACAACACAATTCTCTTAAGATTGTTCTTAAACGTGAAAAGGATGGATGTTTTTGTTTTGGGATCATTCACGATGTTGGAATTGCAAACCACAGGCTTGAACTGAGGTGAGAGTTAACATCACTTTGCCACTAATTTCTTTCAACCGCATCCTTCTCTTTCTTGATCTCCCTTCCCCCCACTAAAAAAATCTCCAGGCATTACTATCAAAAATATACTCATGCAATAAATCATGTATCTGCTCTCACGTGACTGGTATTCATTAGAGTCAAAGATCTCCAAGATCTGCCCCCAGAGTGTATTATGTTACTGAAACATAGAAATAGCTGCAACACAAAATTTTGCCAGAAAAAAACCCACAAAAGTAACAACAAACTGTCTCTCAGTTGGGCAGAAGAAAGAATGTTCATAAAAATATTTCTGAGGGGTAAATCAAATCCCAAAGTCTAATTAGACAAAACCAGCAGTTTAAACCCAACAAGACACAGGATTTTTAACTAGAAACTTCTAGAAAGTATACACTTTTTTCAGTCACCCAGGCAGTTCTCTTTTCAGAGATTTTTTCCTAGAACAGAATGGAAAAAGAAACATAAAACACTACAAGTTTATCCATTATATATCCTGGCTTTCATTAAGCAGTAAACAACAAGCTCCTACGTTCCCTCAAATGCACCCCCTTACTGTGCAGTTATTTTGCTTTACTGAATACTACAATCACTTTGTAGCAGAAGTGACATCTCCTGTGAGAGACGCAATGCTATTCCAGTGATGTGGTAACCTGACTGAAACATTTGAGCCTGAATGGGGAAAAGGAACACTTAGTTCAGCTGCACATCTGGGTTTTATAAAGGGTCCAAAAGCTTAACACTAACGTGCTTCAGGGCTAGAACACAGTTGAGGAGATCACAGCAGTCAAGAAAGAGGACAGTGTTAATCCAGGGCACATCGTGCTCTTCACTACCGCTCTGAAAATTAACTTAGCTCAGCTAATTTTGCATCCCCACTAATTGTGTGTTGTGTATGAGTAAGCAATGACTAAGGAAATGTCAAAGCTATTCTATATCCTGTTCTTTTCCTGAAGAAAAACATGACAGGCGGAGAGGATACCTCCCATTAAGGCCACAACAATTCAACAAGGCAGCTATTTTTTTTCAGCAAGAATGAAATAACCTATATATGCAACCTAAACATTGCCAGTCATTATAAGCACTTGTTACCACTGTGCTGAGTACACGTGGCTCCCCCAAACCAATTTACTATCCAAATATCAGTTTAGATATTCAAATATGAGCATGAGTGCATACACACAATTTAAGCTGAAAAATGCACAGTAAGCACCAAGTCACCTGTATATGAAAATACCTGCTCTGCAGGAGACTGGTTCTTTTCCAGTGTTTCAAATTATTCATTGATAAACTTTGACCACTGGCTAGAAAGGCAAAACAAAATACTGAGCAACACAGACCACAAAGTGATGCACATATTACAACCACAGCGGATATAACCAGACTGCTAATGAGGCAAAAAGAAGTGACATCTGTACAGAACCTCCTGTTGGTTTCCTTGCAGCTGTAAGGACAGAAATGAGCAGTGGCTCACTATAGATACCCACCTCAGAGGTGTTGAATTGTTCCCTGCACACCAAAGATAAAGGAAACACAGGCTCCTGAACATACTTGTTAGGAACTTCATCTCAGTTAGATGCTCAAAATAGCTGGACTAAGCCCTTCCAGCTCTACTTTCTCCCCATTCATGTCTCTCCCATAAACCTAAACAAAGTTTGAGACAAAGCACATAGAGCAGAAATGTGGAATTGGGCAGAGAAAGGTGAAAGAGTAAATATCCTAAAGCATCCCAACTACATGTCTGATGAGAAGGGAAAGGACAGGCGGACAAGTGATAAGGGAGAGGAAGGAAAAAGGGCTGGGAACAGGGAATACAGTGTTTAGAGACTAAGGTTTTCACCAGTCCATTATGTGTTACAGGAACTGCACAACAGAGGGGCATTAGGCTGGAACATTATCCAGAGCTGTACTAAACTAATTTATAAAAGATCAAATCACTGCCTGCAATACCAAGACCAGGCTGTTTTGAAAACCGTGCAGCACATAGATGTGGCTCTGAGCAGCCACGTAACCTTCACAGAGAGTTCCCATCCAAAGGGGGCTTCAGTTAGCACTGCTAAACTCCTGCCAGCCTCACAATCTTTTCAGACACCATGAATAACGCTAAAATCAACACATGAGGATGATGGTACAAGCTCAAAATGAGCACCACACTTCAATAGCATGTTCTCATAACAATGGGCAGAGCTACTTAAAAGCTCAAATCATGCCTACATGCATCAGCCAGAAGCAACAATATTGCTAAGAGACAAATTTTCTTTTTTGTAAATTTAAAATTAAAAAAAAAAGAGTCTGATCGCAGTGGAAGACCAAGAAACAACAGGATTGCAAGACTGCATTAGGCCTTGCCCAACCGTAGGCGGTATTCATTAACAGAAAGGTCGCAAACTCTACAGAAGCAAGAATCAGATACTCTCGCCTCATATGCTGCTGTTTCCTCCACCCTCACCTCTTCTGTCCCTACATTATCCTTATCTTCCCTCTTGCATCCATACCTCATGCATTCTGGATAAAAGTGAACACAACTGAGACTGTTTGTTTGCATTTGTTCACTCTCATTGGCATTTAATTCTCTACTCACTTTGTTCACTCAGCTCCAAAATAGGCCCTGGAGGTAGTTTTGCAGGGGGTTTTGCTCTGATGGCAACGACAGCCTGCTCATACTGTTCCCTGTATCTTATGCCTACCTATTTTTAATCCTTTTAAATCATGATTTAGCTTATTGACTGCTGAAAAGGGTTAACCTTTGCTGCTGGGTGTGCAAGAAAAGCTACAGCAAATCATGGTAGACGACTTTCTCTCTGAGAATTTCAAAAATAGCTATGTTCAATTACCTGCTATTATTTCAACTTATTTATCAGCTGCAGACATCCCACTTACTCTTCTGGAGTTCCCTGGATCATATCTAGAGCTTTTACAAAGAGATATAAAATTTACAATTGTCCAGACACTTTTTACAGTAACTCTGTAATGCAAAAATGCACACTAATGGCAGTTCAGCCACTTCACTGGTGTAAATGCAATCTGGGACATCTTACAAACAAGAAGCATACAGCTCCTGTGCTACCCACACACTTAATGACCATTTCAAAGATGTCCATCCCAATCAGTATGAAGAATGGCCTGGCACTACACTGCTGTCTGCCAGGAAAAGAAAACAATCCAGCAGAAATACAGCTATTTTCTTTTTCATAGTGGTCCTCCAAATAAGCATTCATGAAGAAGTTGGACTTCTCAAAACCCTTAGTTTCCTCCAAGCTAAAAATCAAAGAATATTGTTGGCTTGTCGTAAATAATTTAATCACCTGGCTGAGTTCATAGGCACGGCAGGAACGTCAGCATGATGATAAACTTGTGAAAAATTAAAGTTTATCACTACCTTTGGAAGGCACTTAGGATAAACTATGGGTAACGGTTTATTATTGATACTGACTCTCTGAGTGGAGATTACTGCAACCATGAAAGCAGCCTGCCATGCTGCTGCTGTGATGGCGGAAAATACAGGCGAGCCTTGGAAGTTGATAGGGAGCAGTTCAAATCCCACTGTAGAGGTGGGGAGCTATTTAGTGAAAGATTTCAAATATTTCAAGTCTAGTCTGAACTTGGTATCAGAAGGAATGGAAATGTCAATGGCTTTTTGGGCCTATTTCTTTCTAAACAGAGATCAAGTGGAAAAGGAAGGATTTGGTCTAAACATCTAACACAGATGCGTGTAACCAGCTGAGCAGCCCTTACGAAGGAAAGAAAAAGTGCATTAGAAGTCTGAATAGCTTTGCACTGTATTAGTGCTTCTCCCCAACAAGGCTTTAGCATTATCCTGGGCACCCAGAACAACCCAAACCTCCTGTTCTTCTCCTCCATTCCTCTGAAGCTCTGCTTTTGCCAGGAAACAAAACTTACAGGGAATGAATTTCCAGGCTGCAGTGTGGGGAGCTATTCTGGTTCTATTTAACCATCTTGTGAAAAACTCACAGACTAATGCTGCTGCACTTGGCAGCAAGACTCCAAACTTCACTTCCCTCAGCCCTAAACCTGTTTGGTTCATTAATGCTTTGCCTTCTGTTTTATTCAGCCTATGTCCCTTTCTGCTGGTATGGAAAGAAGATTCCTGGAACACTGTCTTTCCTTGACAACATAATTTTCTTGCTCTTGGTGACACATACAGTAATTAATCTCTGACAGTTCCTCACTGGGGAAAATCTGACAATTCTACTGAGGGTCCCACTCACAAAAATCACCACTCAGTCTTTCCAAAATTGTATTCTTCTTCCACAAGGCAAGTGCCAAGTGAGAATATAATAAAAAAGCCAGCTCCTACACATGCAGTGATATGCAGAAAAGGAGCCCTCCTGGTTTATCCACGGTGTGCTCTACTTTCTCCCTTGTAACAGTTTGATCTTCAAAAGTCCTTGCCCACCAACCCACTTTCTCTGACACACTTGTTGCTGGTTTTAAGAAAGTGAAGCACTCTTCACATTAAACCTCTTCAAACCTCTACCTCTGCTAATTAAACAAGAAACCCCAGCATTGCTTGGACACACATTAGGCCCCTGTGATCCAAATGGGAGAACTGGAGGATGCACATTCTGTAACAGACACTCAGTGCTTGCCCTGCCACCACCACAAAGCAGCCTGAAGGTCACTTTTCCTTTTCATTGGCCTGAGACTCCAATTCCAAATTCCCCGGCATCCAAGTTTGTTGCATTCATTCTCCCTGATGTAAGAGTTCTGCAACCTGCCCCGCGCACACCTCTAGGAGCTACGGCTCTCTCAGAACCTGCCATCACCCAAGAAGAACCAAATCATGCATAAGTTATTTAGGACACCAGAGCTCACAGCACACATTTAGATTTACACACATTCCTGTCCAGGAAGCTGATGGAGATCTACCTCTCATTTGCCACAGAATTCCAGGCAGAAAAATAACTACTGGCAACAATTCCATACAGTGCATATCCAGACCCAGACATAATCACCTCCAGGTTCGACTTGAGAAGAGCTAACTTATTCTGTTAGCTGTTACGTTACACCACGGGCTAAGGCAGATTAAAAAAAGACAAAAACCTCACACAACAAAATCAATCTAACTACAACACTTAGATTCAACAAAACGAGTAACAAAGAAAAAAATTTACCGGAGAACAAGGCTGGTTGCCTGTGGGGAGAATATCTTAAAATCTACGGTAAAGTCATACTTGGCAAAATTCAATAGATCTGGTAAACATCAAAGATAAAATTCAGCAGAATAATTCCACCAAGCACCATTAAAAGAAAAATGGGACCAGCAGGGTTACCAGTGAAAAACAATGCCAGGCCTAATAGCACTGATCTACCAGAAGCAATTTATTATGACACCAGAAATAGCTATTTTCACAGTGGATGCTTGAAATGAAAACTTTAAAGCTTCTTTAAGTCTTGAGCTATAGCAAAGTATTCAACCAGCCAGCCAAAATAGCTGAAGGGAAATAGGAAGGCCACATGTGGAACTAATTACTCATGTAGAGGCTATGACAAAGAACATTTCTCCAGACTTTTCATGGGGGCTTCACTTTCAGGAAGTAACTCTAATTACTGTTCAAGTCTCGGCAGCCTGCATGCCGCTGACAGTTCCAAGAAAAAATGAACCTATTTGCCCTTTTCTTGGTCTGAAATGCCAAAATAGAAAAGCATAACTAGAGTCATTAAAAAGAAAGAAAATAAGCACTGGCTTATTACATTAGCTTCCCAAGCAAAATCCTTTTTATAAATTCGGTTTTTCAGCCTTCACAAAAGAGCAAATTCTGCGTCTACATTAACTTGCTCTCTGTTGGCTGCAGTGAAACTGTACATCTTGACTTTTTACAGCTTTTCCATACTGGGGCCCACTTCCTGCCCAGTTGAAGAAAAAAATCTGGCCTGAAGATGAAATGACTGCTTAACATTACACTAAAACATCTGGTACCATTTTATACACAGACCCATGTCTGAGAGCAGGCAATTCTAGCGGTCTCACCAGCGGCACAGTGCATACCCAAACCTCCCCAGGGTGACATCATCCCATATATGGACTCTCAGGCCCAGCCCTCCCCCTTTTCCTGGTCCTAAATTCATTGCCAGATCCCCAGTCTGCTGCAAATGTGCCACGTCAAGACTGGAAATCACAGCACTTCAGTGTGTTTCAGTGAGTGCTGCAGAGTGTGAGGGAGAGCCGAGCACAACCCGTGATGCAGGAAGGCAGTTTTTCCCCGAGACTAAAAGAGGATTTAAAATAAATAAATAGACGCGTCCGGAGATCCTGCTCCGTCGCCCCAGTGTTCAGACTACCTGTTCAGGACAATGCTGTTGTACAGTAGTCTGCACATTGGTTAGACTGGGCAAGGGAAAGCAGCGGCATGGACTATTGGGGACGCAAGTTGCTATTGCCAAGGAGAAGACCCTCATTGCTCCTTTCAGATCTCATATACAGTATTTTTCTTCACAGGTTTTGCACACTAGGGAATAAGAAACGCTAAGGGACACTGTGAAAAAGGAGGACTTCAGAATAAAGCGGGGAAGACATTCTGGTAAGGCCTACTTTGGAAGAACACCTGGCCTATGACCTGGCGAACCTAGGTGATTCTCCTCCCCCCTTCCTCCAGTCATCACTGCAAGAAGGATGGAGCTCTGATGGTGCACTAAAAGCCATGCAAGAAATGAGAGAGGTATATTACCTAGAGGTACACTACCTAGAGAAGTGTACAACAGTAAAGTCGGTCATTTCTTTTTTATTAATTTTTTTAAAATTTAAAATAAAGCTTTTTTCCCCCACAAACTAAAAAGGTAAATTTAATTTTTTTTTTTAACTTGTAGCCATCAGTATAAATATTTAAGGAGTATATATTTTTTTTCTTAGACTTGCTAAAAGTATGTATTCTGAATAGCTCCTGTTATGATCTATGATCTGAAGATCAATTTAAAAAATTATTTTTGCTTAAAGTAATAAAGTAATAGAAAAGAATGCATGAATAATATTTTAAATTACTGTAAAATATATTATATCACCTCTGGGAAAACTGTACTTAGTTTTTTATATGCAGCTGAAACTTTGCAAGTAACTTATGCTATACGTGCTAATGAAAACTGAGAGGGAAACCATAGAAAAAGTGACTACACCATGCTAGGCTACTGCCATGTAGAATACGAAACCTTTGATTGTCAGAAAAAATTACCTCTTAAAGTTCAGGATGCGATGGAAAAAAAAAAAAAATCAATCAATAAATAAAAGAGAAGAAAGAGCTTTCCAACCCAGTACCTGGCTGGACATCGCATGGGAGTGATCAGGACCGACTGATTGTTGCCGCTCTCATGTATAGTTTGAATGGCTGCTAATTCTTCTACCATTCAAAATGATAAGTTACTTTGTCCTGAATCCCACTGATAAAAATGGAATTTGTAAACGAATGCAGAAGTTTGCTTTGGTGAATTTCCAGCTGTCCTGGTAGGGGAAAAAAACCCTCAGGCTGAATGAAATCCCCACGGACAAAATAATACAAAAAGTCTGGGCTGCAATTTGATACCAGCCGAACTCCAGAGTCAGCTCCCCTAAAGTTAACAGTAGTAACAAACTACTGCAACCAGAAAAAAATCCCACCTATATGGTGCTCATTATTGCCAGGAAGGCTTGGAATAGCTATATTGTAAAAAGAATTAGCATAAATATGCAGCCATTAGTATTATAACCAGCCAATTTTGCAGAATGCGTGTTGTATTTTAGACAGCCTTGATGCTATACTTTTTAAAAAAAACAAACAAACTGTGTATTATGATGACCTTTTCCATTGTTCCTTCAATAATCAATAGAGGAGTTACTGGGGAGAATTGCTCCTGTAGTGTTAGTGTGACGGTACCTGGATTGGCTGCCTTAAAGCTTACAAAGCAAGGACTAGCACTGTCATTTCCCTCTGCCTCCCAGCAAAACTTATGTCTTTTGATCAAAGGAACTCTTTCTTTAATGTTTATATACATTTGTAAGTTACTCAGCCTCTCTTCCTTTATTTGTAGATGATTATTTTTGGGATTAATTTAGTGGGGTGTAATCCATCACAGTACAAGTAGATGGAACTTTTATTCTCGTTCTGCTTTAAAGTGGAGTTACAACGCACAGTTAAATGCGGTTATTAAGAGAAAATCTGAAACGACAGGAAGAAATTAAAGGAATGGAACTAGAGTCAAACCGGCATTAACATTTCTCAATCTCTAAGTATGATTGCTGTCTTAGGCATAGCAAATCTGCAAAGTTTTATGACTTAGATTTTGCTTAAGCAGTAGAAAAATGTTTTCAAATCTTGTTAAGAAACTCGCTCAGTTTTGCTTTCAAGGGGACTATAATAATTTGGAAATATTTTTTTCTATCTAGTTCTTACTTGCAGAGCTACTTTTCTTTTCATAATTCTGATCTAGAAATTAAGGAAGGAAATACTGTTATCCAGGGAATAATAGGCTCTCCATGAAAATAGTGTTGCAGATAGCCTGTGTTAACTTTTGCTAAATAAGCAAGGACGATGGAAACATATGGAATGAGTGTTTCTCTTATCTCTAGTCCATTATTTGCATTAATCTTTATTTTAAATGACCTTTCTGGATTTAGGAAGTGATTCCCCTCCCATACACCCATGACTCTTCAAAGTTACATTTTTAGACTGTAAGGCTGAGATCGAGGAGGCCCCCTTGGCACGGGGCTTGGAAAGGAGGCAGGGGGGAAATGCAGTGTGCAAAGCAACAGATATGGAAAGAAAGGCTGTATTGTTAGCAATGAATAAGGAAGTATATCGACCTCAGCTCAGTAATCAAAACATTTTCAAAGTGAATTAAATGATTCTGCAGTTCTTAAAACACTGCTGGTTTAGTTGAAACAATTTCTACTTGATCATAGTCACAGAGAAGAGATTTCAATAGTTATAAAACAAGAGGCTTTAAATATGCGTGTCAACAAACACAAGTAGGCTGCATATAAATATTTCAATGGAAAAAAAACAAAAAACAAAATACCACCAAATATTACTTTTTGTAATGAATAAAAAAATTTAGCAAGACCCACTGCACACTAATCATGGTGAGAGTTCTCTAAAGCCAGGACGATACCGATGCTTAAGCCTGTAGTATAAACTAAGTGATACATATTACCATAAAATGCACAAAACCAGAAAAAGCAAATTAAAGCCAGTAGGAACATTTAAATAGGTGAGTGTTTCAATATAATGGACTTACTTTCTTCTTTAGGGAGTTTATTTTTTTTAAGTGCACTCAAAAAAATTAATGGGGAAGAGGAAGAAAATATTTCAAACCTTTTCTAGCTATTCCTTTAATGTTAAAAACAAAAAGAGAGAGAAGGGTGGGGGAAAGTCAGTTAACTTTACAGAAATAAATATAGATCAAATAAGTATCCAAATGTGAAAAAACTAGTTACTTTAAAAAAACCCATGTCATTTGACATTTTTCTGCCTTGTCATTAAGCTGCATGTTGTCTTCTGTATTACCATTCCCAGTGCTATTTAGTGCATCTGTATTTTCAGAGCACTAAAGACATTGCTACCCTCCCCATGCTCCTTGCCCCCCTTCCTGTACTATCACTGTGCCTCCAGACCACCCAAGTATCATTTCTATATGGAAAATATTATAACCAAAATAGCAAAATACCTGCATGAAAATTCCAGGCTTCTACATAGAATGTTCATTATAATCTTTCAATCAGAATCTGTTAAGCAGGTTGGAAAACTAAAAGCCCTAAACTTTGGTGTGTTGGGTTTTTTAAATAATAAATTTTAACCAAGAGCATAACTTTACTGTTACTTGTAAAAGGCTTTGCTTCCTGAACTGTACTTTATTTAGAAAAAAAAAAAATCTTAATTGAAATACTATTAAGGGTCAGGTTTAAACCTACAAAAAGACAGGAAATGCCACAGTTAAGAATGAAACTTTCCTGAATTATTCTACTGTAGTTCTGTACTGCATTTTACAACAGCATTGCAAAGCAGTACCTAAAAATAACAGCTTTCCCTTAAATAAAGAGTCCTGATCATTATTGGAGGGAATACAATTCTCACTTCAGTTTCCAAGGTACCAATATTTAAAGTCAGGTCCTTAACATAAGTTTCTGTAAATACAATATTGGCAATAACAAGAAATTTTTTTTTGTTATGAGTATTTTAAAATATTCCCAAGCTCTTTACTGACTCAATGCGTCAACCAGACACAGCACAAAAAATGTTAAGCTCCTTTAGCAAGTTAATTTACAATTTCAAGGAATTTCAGTTTTTAAATAAAGATCAAGGGGAGATATTGATCTCGTTATGTCTAGTAGCACCCAATGCATTAACTGAAGGGAAAATAAACTTGCCTCTGTTCGAGATGTAAAGCTTTTTGCTGATTCTTTGATGAATTCTCCTTGTGTACAGTTATTAGAAAGACGGCACAAACTTTCCACTTACGACTTTCCTCCCAGCACAACTTCCCTGACAGCTGTTAATAGAAAACCTATTATAGAAAACGCATACTTCTGTTCTTCCAATATTTTATACTATAGGTTGCCAAGCATTTTGACTGTACAATTCTTTGTTATTTCAAGAAGGATCCATAACACAGAAAGTGAGACCTAATTTTCTTCCAGACTTTTCTTCCATTTCTTTAGCAACTAAATGCAGCAGTTAAATCTGATTAAATCTATGAAACAATCAGTGTATTATATTAGTTTTAAAAATACTTCTAATTTGCCACTTTTGTTTTTCTTCAAAATGGTCAAGCGGGTAGGAATAAATGTCAACTTAAAGCATACTCTTAAAACTTTACTTAGAGCTACAAAAAGTTAACTTAGCATTTTATAAAGTCAAACTATTTAATGTATTAGAATTAATTTTTCACGTCTGAATTAGCTAGCCATGTTTTGTGGTTGATTCTTTTATTTAAGACATCTTATTCCACCTTGCTGGGTTCAAGGAAAATTTATACATATAATTGATAAACTTAACTTGTATAGTCAATTTGTATATTAACTAAAATGCATATTGTTCTTTATGGCAAAATTATTAAAGACAGAACACCTGAATAATTACATATTATTAGTCTAATATAAAACCTCAGCACTATCCCCACCTTTAATCTCTGGTAATTTAATCCCTTTATAATCAGTTTTCAGGCTGGATTTAAACTTGTTTGGCTGCTATTCTGCATGAGATATGTTTGAGAAGGGTTTGGAAGCACAAGTTTGTTGGTTACCTATGGTGGCACTAGCGAGCAACAGAGATTCAAGAACACCATTATAAACCAGAAACATTTAATCTGTAGAGAAAATTAATACAATTATTCTTCTCCCCCTTTAAGGTTCCAGTGTGTTTTATACTTTCTGAAACAATACCCCAGTGATGTTGCAAATGTCACTGCAAAGTTGGATTACAGTCACTGTGGGTATTCTGTATAGAGAAAATTCAGCAAAGTAGCACATCTTGTGATGTGAAATGATGCTATTTGCATGCTTTTGATCTACAGTATTGTCTATATTTAACTGAAAAAAAATTAATGAAGTTTTATGAGGTTAATTTATTTTAGACCGAAGTTAGTACAGATTTTGAGAGAAAGCTAAATTGAAATAACATGCAAACCAAAATACTAAAAGGAATATAATACATGTATAGCTATCACATATTAGCAAAACTGATACAAAATGCAACCAGTTTTCCTTCCAGCACATTCCCTATGATGGGGTTAATGTGCAAGTGGCGGCCTCCATTTATACAGAAAGATTTTTATTTTTAACATCCCGGATTATTGTACTTATCTGCTCCTAGAAAATATGCACTGTATAAACATCTCCTTTATCTTGAACTTCAGTATTTCTGTGCTTCCACGAAGAGTAAAAACATCTGGTTAAATTACAATGTGTGAGTATAATATGCAGGCAAAATCCTGTATGAATTGCATATAAAATAAACAATGGCTTCAGTTCTTTTTGCTTTCCAAATGTTCAGTGTGACCAGTCTGTTGAAATCACATCCCTGATATGTGTCAGCACAATGATAACTCATGTACCGACAAGCTTCTTTTCTGAATAAAATCAAGTTCTGTTCTTGTTCTGCAGCTGCCAATGTTTTAAAGTTTAATTCTGTTATGTGTGTTGCCCCCAACAAATGCCCCCCCAAAGTGGACTGGCACAAAGTGTTGCACACCAGCGGCGATGGCTCCAAGGGACTGGCTGGACGGAGTTGTCATGTGTCTGCCTGTCTACACTTGCTGTGCAGAACATCCTCTCACCTGTACAGCAGGCACAGACAGGCAGTCGCATGACAACCCAGCCTGAGGGACAGCCGCCAGTGGGACCCTGCTCTGACACCCCAGAGCATCTGCACCACCAGCTCCAGCCAAGAGTCACTCTGCACCTCAGACGGCCGGTCAGTAACCAAGCCCAGAGTCAAACCAACACTGCCTGTGAAGTACAATAAAACCCACTGCTGAAATTTTTACTGTGCTTCCTATAGTACTCTTTTCCTAGTTGTTCTCATGAACTCATTAACAGTAAGTTTTATTTATACGCAGCTCTGCAGCACTTCTGTATGTTTTGTCCTCCCATTCGCTTCCCAGGCATAACTCGATTATTGCTGTATAAAACTCACTGACATTCCTGCTCGCCACAGAAACCAAGAGCATCTTATTGTGTGGCACGTTAATTCTGTAAACGTACATAATGTCAGACCTTAGAGTAACTTCTTCCCTTTCCACTCTCTCACCTTCTCCCTTATTTTTGTAATTTTGCTCTCAAATCTCACATAATTTTACAATTGGGAACAAACTGTGAAATTATAATCCAAACTGCATCCATTACCGGATGTTGACAATAATATCATTTCCTATTGAAACAGAGTGGAAATATTTTCTTTGGAAATAAGACTAAAGGGGATTTTTCCCAATCAATGTAAATTTCACATTTTTAGAAATTCTAATCCTAGAGTCCATCTTGGCATCCTTTGCACACCAATAATGCCAGCGAAATCTCTGGATGCTTTAGAAAGAATAATGAAATCACATTCTGTGACCATGCACTGTAAAAATGCTACACCACTTTACAAATGGCCTCCATTTCTTTACAGTAAAGAGGTTTTTGAATCACAAGCTAGAATGACATTCCACATTCCCGAAGTCCATTTCATCCTAATGCAGAAGTGGCTAATTTACAAAGTTCAGATTTGCAGGTTGACTCTCAAATGAACTTTAGCTAATGCTACTTAGCAAAACAGTAACAACTGAGAGCTAAAATGCTCAGATTTAATAATCTTTGCGTGTGTAGGTGTGCCTTATAATACTTCAGCTAGGATTACATGGAATACTCTACAAAATAAATCTGTATTTGTGAGGTCACTGAGTGTGCTTGCACTTGTTTACAGCAGCCTCAAAGCCAGTACACAGCACTTTCCTTGCTTCATTTTTAAGTAAGTCAAAAAGCGCAAAGTCATGGTATTGGTCACACAGCAAAGTTATGAACAGAAGCAACTGTATGCAGGATCAGAAACTAATCCAGGTTAGTTCTCACAGAACTGATACTATAACTGCTTTAAGCACACTGTTCAAACATCAACTTGACATTTCCATTACTACAAGTCTAAAAAGCATTCTTAGGCACTGAATCCCTCTCACCAGGAATAAAATCCTGGTGTATGTTTGACAGCAACAAAACCTTGTGAAGAAACCAATCATTTCTTTTCTAATACTGATATCACACAGCAAAATCTGAAATCTTTTGCCGAAGCAACTTGCTTCTAAATGCATTACACCGTGGATTCATCACTTATAAAGCTGCACCTCACAAACAAAGGAATTTACATCCTTCTAACGGCACTAGCAAGCAAGCACTAGTGATTTTGATCTCAGAGCGAATTCCACACTAGAAAACAGGCTCAGCTTACACTAGAGGGGGTACACAGCCCTGGAGGCCCCAGCAGGCACTGTAGCTTTGCAAAGCACATTGTCAGAGCTCTCTGGTACAAAGCTGCTGCAGCATTCCTTCCCCAGGGGTACAGGCACAGGGGGAACAAACTGCTCACCATGGCAAGAGCAGCAAGGTGAGACCTGACTCTGCACCTTCCCCAGCTGCCATGGAAAGGCTCCCGGCCAGCCCGAGCAGGAGGACAGGGGCTCTGAACTCCCCACGACCTCGCAGGGCACAGCCAGATACACAAACACAGGGATCACTTCTCACATCACCAAGACTGCGCATCTCACCAGGGGGGAAACACATCCCCACACAGCCACCTTAGGCATCAGCCAAGGAGCCTTACTAATTTTTTCAGTCTTACTGAGAAGGTCCAATGCAAAGAAAAAAAAAAAAGAAAAAAAAAAAGGGAAAAAAAAAGAGGCATTACAACTTTAAAAACTCTTTTCCAGGACAGAATAATCAAATTATACAGCTAATCTGTACTTAAGGAGCAACTTCTTTCACCAGCAGAGCATGGAATAGTACTATGCTGTTATCTTCTTACCATTCTAAGAAACTCCTGAGTGATCTCCCATGGCCGGAATTAACTACTGACATTTTCATGACTCTAAAAACGTAACTGTTTGGCAATTAAGAGCTATCATCTTAAAATATGCATATGGAAATCACACACTGGCCATTTCTTTCTGAGTACTTTTATGAGCTTCCCAGGTGACTCTCCCCAGCAGATTATCAAAACCATTTATTTTTAAAGCACAAGACATACCACTAGTATTTTCAGGAATTTTTATATTTCACACTAAACAAAGATCAGATTAAAAAAAGCAACATCAAAACCACCTAAAAAAATTGCCACAGCACATCTTGGATGCGCCTCCAACTGAGACAGAACACAGCCAACGAGCGTTAATTTTGCCACACTGCTTGTTTTAGTTACAGTTACCTGTATCTTACCTAAGAAAGCGGGTTCTAGTAACTTCAAGGTAGATCACAAAGAACAAATTTTCAAATTCATAAAGTCACTTTTGCACTTTTTTCAAATTATATTTCAGCAATCTGAGAGTAAAACTTCTCTTGACACCTGTCCCTTGGCTCCTCCCCTCTGCCTGAGATGCACTGGTTTTCCTGTTACAGTAAATTTGAATCCCTTTAAAACTTAAACAAAAGAGCAAGGGGCAAAATCTTCAAGATTAACCTAATTTGTCCCTCAGCCTTAAGGTCTGTCAAAAGGCTATGGACTTGGGGGGAAAAAACCATTTCTGAGCAGCACCGTTCCCACCTTCAGCAGCATTACTGAAGGAGCTCTCTCTGGTAAGTACCATATCCTGAATTCACAGGACTCAGGAGAGCTCTGCCTTATGCACTGCAGGCCCTCTCCCCAGCACTTCCAGAGAATCCACTGCAGTAAAACACCAAGTTAGTTTAAACAGAACATTAATTTGCCCTGTCCCCATCAACCTGTTTTGTTGGGATCAACCAGTGTTTTGATTATTACTTAGAATAAGATGAAAAGATTGAGTGATGTTTTAGAGCTCACTTAAAACTTTCCCTTTACCTGTACTTATTCCATCCATTGACCTGGTTCACCCTAAAAACCACTAATTTTTTACTAAAAACATTTAAATTTAAAAACCCAAAAAACAAACAAACAAAAAAATCCCAAACAAAGAAAAAGGAAATAATAGGATTTTTTTTTTAAATGTAGCCCAATTTTTCTACGAAAACCAACACAAACCTTGAAAAAACTCACAAAAGCTTTACCATAAATCTGATAGCACACATAATCTTGTTTTAACCTTCAAAATACATCATTACACACATTGTTGTAAAAGCAGTTAAACAGAACAGACAAGCTGCCTAACAATATATTCGAAGTGAGCAACGTGGATGTCCTTTTTTTTATCTCTGTATTACTCACCTCAGGTTTACTCATCACCCACGAAGGTGCATTTTTTGTTAAATTTGAAAATCCACACCAACCAGCTACAGAACTCTGCAGATGGGCTTTTCATCCTCTCAGAATATAAGGCCGGAAAACAATTGTTTTCATTAAATCAGTTGCTGTAGTTACTTTCAGAAGTAGCTTTACCCAGACAATTTATGATCAACTTGCAGTAGATGTACAAGAGCAACCCAAGTAAGGATAGGACAAAAAGCAGAATATTTCAAAACAGCCTAGGATTTTTTTCCTTTTTTCTTTTTTAAAGCAATGTGTGGAAATCACAGGAAGAGAAGAAAAAAGTAAAACAAACAAAAAAAGTAAAACAAAAAAAAAGTAAAACAAAATACCCCACACCACACCCTGTATTTGTTATCAACATTTCAAAAGAAGTCTTAGACAGTCAGCATTCTCCATGAATAAAACCAGAAATTTAAAGAACATAGATAAAACCTTAAAACAATCTTTCAGTTCAAGTTTACTCAGGCTGATTTAATATTTTAAGTTGATATCAGAAGACTGTATTAATACCGGGGTTTTCCCCAATAGAAAAAGAGTTCCTCATTCCTTACCTCATCATCTTTATACCAGGACAAGCTTTCTGCAGTTAGAACGAACCAGTATTCCTTGGATCCTCCTTTCATGATGCCAATGTTGTTGATGGTGAGCCAGCCTTTCCGGATGACCTATGCAGAGGTGCAGTCAGGTACAAGTTTAGTTCATTACTCAGTTGACATAGTTTTGCTGCTGCATTCATTCTCTTAAATAAAGATTTGCTAAATGAAACAAAACCAGGTGCATTTTTTCAGCCTCTGGGAAATTCAAGAGTTTTTGCAGGTTTCTATCACTCAAAAAAAAAAGTAATGAAGTGAGTATAATATTTTCAATTTGAAAGTTGGAGAAAGAGAAAAGCCTAACTATCAGAATGTTGTACTTACAGCAAGTATGAGTGTATTAAGGATCATGTAAACTTGAAGACTTTTTTTTGCTGTATAATAACACATTGTAAAAGTCCATACAACTTCATCTCTGACTACACTGTTCTGGTCTCATTGTTCAGGTCATCCATAAAGGTGGATACCACAAAAAGCACCTAGATTCTGGTACAGTGAGGGGCTTCTGACACACAATGGGAATTTTCAGGAATGTCTGTATGAAGTGACAAAGTGGAGAGGTCTTGTAAAGTTAAGTTAAAATTAAGGTAGGAAGCAGCAAGGAGCAGCATATGAGAGCCATTTTCTTCTCACAGGATAGAAGAGAAAAAGAAAAGAGGGAAAAAAACCTATGGCAGCAATAAAAATCAGGGTGAAAACGGGCAAAGCAAAACTTGATAAAATAGATACAAGCCAAAGATGAAAGAACAGATCGGAACGTAACTATAAATACTAAGACCAGGAGGCTACATCATGCACAGAGAAAGGGGGACAACAGAAAACCTAAGAGAAATGAGGCAACTCGAGAGCGGAAGAAGAGAGAATAACCATGAAAACTCATTTACAGATCAGATGCAAACTTTCAGTTTTATTGGAACAGTCACTGTATCCCAATGGAAATGAAAGCAAACATTCCTTCCTATCACGCTCTGAACAAGACAATGGAACTCTCCCAATCACACAGATGCAAGGAACCTCAGCTCTTCTCTTTTTCCCTGCAGCAATACCCTTCACTTGCCTATGAAATACCGAGATGGAAAGAAGTGCTCAGAGAAGCCCTTCAGAACCCCCTTAACAAGTCGCACAGGCACCAACTTGTGTCATCAAACATGAGTTTCCTCTTGTATTTAAAGAACTATATGAGACCAACATTCCTCTCACAGGGCTTTACAAGACCAGTAACTCCAATATCAACAACTCACTAAAGAAAAACATGGCTCACCATCTATTCCTTACCATCTATAAAAGTTTCAGAATGGGAATTCACTTATTTTCAGCATGGACGTTCATGTAAGCTCCTAAAAAAACCAGCTTTGGTTTTGCACAGAGCAAGGAACTGAATTATATTTGATAACTAAACCAAAGAACAGATTAGAAGTTGCACCTGAAAAGCAGGGAATTGTATTGGAAATGCACATAATCCAAGAGTATAAATTCCATTTCAAGGAAGATAAACCTGTTTTCCCACTTACTACCAGCCAGGCCAGCAGTGTAAAAAAAGCCCTGAAGATCCAAAAACACTACCAGCCAGGCCAGCAGTGTAAGAAAAGCCCTGAAGATCCAAAAACAGTCTACAAGTTTTCAATCTGTACGAAAACCTCTAAGAAAGCATTGATTTGGCTCTGAAGCGACAGTAAGGGATGAGAAAACTGGACATGACTCCTGTAAAGATACTCAAGGGTATGCCACAAGCAGATTGGATGTAACAGCCTGTTCCACAAAGGTTTCTACAAAAGTGGGTCAGGATTTTTAATACTTATGTTCATTGAGGAGGAAAAACAAAAACCTAAGCAGAGAGGGGCATTAGTGAGTACAAACAGACAGGGAACGCTTGCCTAAGTGCAAGTTAAGGGAAATATACTGGTAAGAACTTGATTACCCAAATCCTCATTTTATTTTACGACATTTATTGAAGTAAGTTTTTCACAAGAAACAACACACACGTAATAATAGCCACTGTACTGGCCTTCAGGCAGCTGCCACAGGACAAGTTGTGGAACCAAATGAATTCTATTTTTTCTTTCTGCACTGAACTACACAAATGCAAAGGGAAAAAAAATTTGGGGAAAAGAAACAAAATTAAGGTACTCCCTTCTCTTGAGCTTAGTTCTGCAGCAAGAGGAACTATATTTGTGCAGCAGACTAAATCCTTCACAGCATATGTGAGCATGTTCCTATGCTATAAAGAAACTGAAATAAGAGGCTGGGAGAGAGGATACTATTGAACCACACTGTCTGCAATTGAAAATGCCATGGTGCTCCATATGAAGTTCATATCCACACAAAGGAAGCCCAGGCAGCCTGGCCAGCACCTGGTTTGGAGAAAATTGTTTTGGAGAAATATCTCAGGGAAGGTAAAAGATTTAAAGACAGATGTCAATGAAGATAAAGAGGTGGTTTCTAGAAGCAAACCACTAAGGAACACCTGAGTAGCAGGTTTAAGAACCTTGCAGGTGATGAACACTTCAAAGAGAAGGGAAGTAGCACTCTCTGCTTATTCCATCCAGGCCTCTCCCTCACCATTACCACAGGCTCTGTAACATCTTAATAAGAGTCACATTTTCTCAATTCAACAAGAAGGCATTTGTGGTAGAGGTCTCAGAATAGACCATGCCAACATTCTAAAATCTAAACTGTACAAGCCATTTAAGAAGCACTGAAGGTTTCAATACTTCTACGGTGGGAATTGTGTCCTGCTCCAGTCCAACACATCTCCCCACAAACGTGCAACCATGGGGTGTGGACAGAAAAAAGCTGACTTGCTAGGACAATCCCTGGTCACTGTCTCATAAAGGAAGGAATTTGCCAGTTGTTTCCTCAAAAACCCTGTGTGCCGATGATTAGATCCAGCTGTCATTCCCACACAACCCTGCATGAAGAGCAGGACACAACCTACAGCAATATCCCGGGTGGGTGTTTTTCATGTGAAATTTCTAGACTTGTTTATCTATACCCCTCTGGGAAAACAGGGTACTGTGTTCTCTAAAAGATCCTGGACTCTACAACAGGTCGTAACTATCTAAAAATACTAGGAAGCTATTCCAAGTGACACCAAGAGGGAGAAGATGAGCTTAGCCTCATGTCCTTTTCATTGAATTTTCCTGTTTCCCAGGCACATTCTGTTAACTACAAAAAGCTACACTTACAGAAGACTCAGCACCAGTGTTAGATTGTAAAGAAGAGGGAGATGTTGGATCAAGGTGTAACGCAAGACAAAGTGAGATTAAGCAACATAGTTTCACTTTCCAGAGAAGGTGAATTACATCTTGGACTCCAGACAAATTCTCAAAAAAAACCCCCAAAAAACACCCAAACCCCTCAAGCTATATTTTAGAAGTGTTCCTCCAAAGGCAATAAGAAGGTAAGATTTTCAAAGACATTTCTGAAGTTAAAAAAACTCTCATAGTTACTGTTTTGGAGTTTTTATAAACCGTTGTGTTAGCTATGTTTTACAGTACTTCAGCTTGAAAAATGAAAGCACTGTTTCATTATTGTTCTCACTAGTTCATTTTCTCATTGGGTTGTATCTAAGAGATCCATTTCAGTATTTTCTATCATATTTCTAAATGTCATTCTGTGCAGACCGGATGTTAGTGACATGAGTTATGAACCTCAGGAAGGTGAAAAATATGGTCACAGCCAGAAGCTACTGGAGACAATATTCTGACCGGTAGCTGGACTCCATGCACAGGATGAACAAGAGATGACACAGTTCCTTCCTTCAGGATCCTGATACCTAATCCGGGTGACTGAAAAATTAAACTTAGAGGCTCTGAATGCACACGAACAAGCCAGAGGAAGTCATTTTCTCATAGTTCAGCTGCACAAAACCCAAATCATGTTTGTTGTTATGACTCTCCACCACTTCATGGATAAACAGGAAATCAGGATTTGACACAATAAGCATATTTTATGTGTTGCTGCATGACTTTAATTGCATTAAATCAAATAAGGCATTTGCAAAAGAAATGTATTCAAAGAAATGGGACACTTTCTGATTCTCTAGAGAAGCATTTGAAGGATGATTTCAAGATAAGTGAGATACATGAAACTGGGCAGACAGAAACACAAGTGTGAGAATCATGAGACTGGACACTCCCGCAAGAACACAAGCAGCAGCACTTGTTAATGTAACACCATTAAAGCTGTGTTGCATAACTCCATTGAAATAATTTTGAACACAGAACACAACTCCCAGTACCACTCTATCTTCCAATCCTTGTCCTTACAACATGTGCTACCAAATAGTAAGCACACTGAGAGAATAAAAATTACAAAAACTACTCAGGGAGGTATCCTTACAAGCTATTGGTTCTTCGGATTCAGTCATGAAGATCCTCACACTACAGAAGCTGTAAGGTATTAGAGGGGAAACCTACTGCAGTATTTCACTGTAATTTGCCAAATGTCACAGCATAAACTGATCAGATCTGTTCTGGTACTGAACACAACCAAGATCTGGTGACATTGCTTCCCTACAAATCAATGCACAATATATTACATAACTTAAAACTAGTGACAGTGGCTAAAGTCCTAAAAACATGTCTGCTTTAAAGAAAAATTTTGTCTTTACTGGAGCAAAGCTCTCAGGGGTAAAAAACTGAAATATGCTTCCAAATATAGTTAAACAAAGATTGAGGTAAATTAAACATGAAGAGATATTAATCTAAAAAATAAATAGTTAAAGGCCATTTAGAACAGCAATACTCCTCTAGACTTGATAAAGTGAAAATTCAAAACCAGAAGGTCTCATGCTGCTAAATTTTGAAATATTTTTGAATGTGTTAGCTCATGGGCACCACCTCTTTTATAGAAATACTGACATTTCTTAAGAGAACAGCTTTGTCATGATTTTTCATGACCACTTCACTGACCATGGCACAAGTCTCCATTTCCATCTGGTTGCTTAAAAAAATTCTATAAACATTTTTTTCCTGGGTCATGCAAGATACCAGGATTTACATATACGTGAAGAAAAGAAACAGCAAAGTATGCTGCAAAGCAAGATTAAAAAAAAAAGGAAGAAAAGGGGTTACTAGGGAAAAAGTTACTTATTAGAACTATAGTTCAGGCCAGCTGATGGGGTCTGAATGCTACTTGTGTCCAGAACAAATGAATCAGATTGCTGGTGTAACACTGTAAGAGAGGCAGGTCAAACAAAGCCCTCAGACCCAAACCTCCACATCACTTGGACAGTGCCTTGAAACTCAGAGTTCACATTAAGCCCCTTCTCCAATTACAGGGCTACATCAAGCACAGCAGCAGATTTTGCTACAGAAGCAAAACACAAAACAGAATCTCCTATAAATTATATATAATCCACTATAATTTGAGTGCCTTGCATTCTCACACACATCAATCGGGCACATGGAGCAATGACACCTTCATCTTTAAAGCTTTATCATAAAGGGGAGCTTAAAACTTTGAATTTTCGTCACCAAAACAAATCTTAGCACACAACATACACAGTTAAGAGTGGGTCAACTTTCAGGAGCCAAACCTTGCTAGTGTGATGTGTAAAACCAAGCACTGCATGGATTACTTCAAGCAAATGAGAAGACAGACTAACCTGTGGCTTAAAAAGAAACTTTGTGGAGTCAGGTCAAAACCTCAGGCGGTAGCAAAGAAAAGACAAACAAAAAAGGCCAAAGATTAAGCGTGAGAGGATAAATTAGTAATAAAGGAAAAAGGAGAAAAACATGTTAAGAGGAATTTGCACTATTGTCCAAAATTAAGGTGTTGCTGTGCTCATCTTATTTCCAAGATACACAGAAATAGTTAATAGTTATCTGCATCATTCCAGTTCAAAGCAAGCTACTAAAAAAGAAAAGCAAGGTATTGCAAATCAGCCTCCCACTATTTTGGGAAAATTCAGTGATCTTCATCTCCCCAAGGGATTCAATTCAACTGCTGCTAAAATCACTGCTGCCTAGTCCTCTTTCCATAACTGAACATAAGTTTAGTTTAAAATGATAACTTATATAATTTGATGATGTGGCAACAAACTGAAAAAATGTACGTTTTTATCACAGATACTGCCAAAGAATACACACAATACAGAAATTTATTTCTTACACCTAACCATCACTGAACCAGTAGTAACTTGTTATAAAATTAACTGCAGTTTAGACAATTAATTCTAATTAGTAATATTAAAGACATTCACATATTTATTTACTCATGAAGTGGAAGGGTTAGAAAAGAGTCTGTCCATGATATATTGATCCTCCTGGTGCTATGAAAAGAATGCTAAAAAGGCTTTAAATATTTTAATTAATAAAACTCACTTTTTCTATCAGAAGTAATTCCTTGACATAAACAAAACATCAGCAACAGTACCTGTATCCATAAACAGCATGTTCATTTAAACGAGAGCTAACATTTCCTTTTGGTTACCAGAAACTTATCTGCCCACATTTCAAAGAGAGGTTACCTATGAATAGAGGCACTTACATCAGATAAAACCTGCTTTCCAGTTATATAATAAAATAAACACCAATTAGTCATTTTAGTTTGAGAAACTTGGTAAATTATAAAAATATTAATTCTATGCAAAGTCTTCTACAACATTTTAAGTTATACTAGTTCAGACTGGTAACAGCAGGTTAGTAGCAGTTAAGTGATGAACTGCAATTACACTTTGTTGAGGACCTGTTACAGACAAGACAGCTTAACATTAAATAGTTTAGCAGCAAGTATTCGACAAACCAATGAGTTAGAGACAAACTTTGCCCTCTGAGAAGCTAAATGAAAAAGCAACAATAAAGCTTACAGAACTTAGCTCGTACAATTTGCCTTGAAGGCGGTAGATTGGTTCCCTGAAATAGCAAATTGCAAAAATGAAGTTTTATTTCAGAAACATTTTCTCATTCTTTTCAACTCCAAACAATCAACTTACAAACATCTGTTTATTATCTCTACAATAAAAGGTTCAGCAAAGTCCTTTAGACCACAAGTAACCAAGTTTCAACATTGAATTTAAAACGCCAAGCTTTTTCTTCACTTCTTTAGAGAGAAAACATTCACTCAATTAAAAAATCATTCATTTTATTTGTGTATTTTTGAAGAGCCAGATAATTGGTCGCTTTTCCTTTTATGGGACACTCCAAAGTGATGACAGTCGTTGTGTTTGACACATGTTCCGGCACAGCTAGATAAGAAGGAAATCTCTCCTCAGAGGGGAGAGGCTGGTCTTTGAAGCCATTGCAGTGTTTAGACCTTCCAGTTTTTTTTCATTTTAATCCAAACCATATATTACATCAAAAATGCCACTCACGCTAGTCAGGCTGTGGGGAAGCACCACATCCAAGAAGTTACTGGATTATTTTAAGAAATATCTTGAAAATAACTAGCAATTTCTTGGTGACAGGAAGAGATTGAATTTCTAGCCCCAAAAAGATGACTAGAACTCTTGCCAAGAACTCCTGTCTACAACAGCAGCAGAATAGGAGACTTTCTAAAATTTCAGGTTTATCACTTGGATCTAAACTCAGTGCTCACATTTGAAAACCTTGATCAGGAGGTGAAACCTCCTGAGCATTGTTTGACCAAATTGCGGGTGAAAACATCAGGAAGATGTTCAATGCTGGTAAATACACAAAATTTCATTGTCTTATTTTTACTACTCTTTTTTATTTCATTCTCAAGTACGTACTAGTTCCGTAACTTTTTTTTTCTGTATAAGACTTTGCAAAACCCTCAAAATGAGCAGAAACTCTACAAAATCGTAGCATTTTCCTTATTTTCATCTCATATTAAGAAGAGGACTGATCCTGCCAAGTACTGAGAACCCCTAGCCCACACAAAAACAGAGAAGGAAGGCAGGCTCAGGAGCACCACGCACTTTGCAGAAACAATCCCATAGTCTTATGTGACAAAAAGAAACAATTTCATTAATGAATCTCAGTGAAGATGCTAATTAATCTGAGAGCATCAACCAGTTATTCTTTGTTTACTTTGAGAAAGGCCTATGGTACACAGCCAACAACTGTGTGAAGTCAGCTGAAAGGTTTCAGAAGAGGTAAAGGCAAATCCACATTTGCTTGCTGACTTGCCCTTCACGGCTGTTCAGCTGTGAACACATCAGAAGTAGCAAAACACTACAACAAAGCGCACACAGGCAAGTACTCACCAGCGTTTGGGATTCTGAAACTCACAAGTTTGCAGTTAATGACAAAACACTGATGAGAGATTTGAGGCACTAAATAGCATGGGAGGGAAGACATTCACCAGCAGTGCAAGCAGCAGCAGAAATACTAAACAGTAAATGATGATGATAACAATGGAAGTCAGGTGGCTTTAAAAAGTTCAGCAAAACAAGGCAATGAGGACACATTTATGTATGCTGGAAGCAAAAAAAGGTAAATGATACACTTAAAACAGAAAACGCAGCCAAGAAAATCAAAAACAGATTGGATTAACTTGCACATGCCATTATCCATTCTCTGTTAGGTGCCTACCTGATTTCCCACTGCACTTTTGTTAACCTGACTGCTTCTTTGTTGGGCACTAAGGGAAGCAGAGGAAAAGAGTTATGCTGAAGAAACTTGAACTAAGCCAGTTCCTGAGGAATAATTTTAGCAGCAATAGTTACTTTCGATTCCAGCAGAGAAAGCTAGATTAACACAGCAAAAGAAACACAGGAAAATCATTGCATATACGTGCATATTTCAACTGCTTTTCTGCCTGATTATATTTGCCTGCTAAGGACAGAAGGGACACGCACAGCAGACAGCTCCTACTAATCATCTCCTTTGCAACAACATCCTTCTTGGATTGGTAAAGGTTACTAAAAGCACAGAGAAATTATGGCTCATGTGGGTAACTTTGGAAACATTAGCCTCTATAAATATTCAGAAGAGACAAAAAGCAAGCCATTTCTGTTATTTAGAGCGGTACAACAAAATCCTCCCCTGCTGGAGGCTTCTTAATAGCTTTGTCTTGACAGTTTGTTTTGGATATTATTCTAATATTTATATGCACTTTGAGGGTGTAAATATAACCAGTGGATGAAGCCGCCATAAAGCTGGTTCAAAGCTGAAATCTTATAAGAATAGAGCACATTTGAAATTAAACCATGTTTAAAATATCTTGCTCAATTCTTGAACTTTGGTAATCCCGGTTCCTGAAACAAAACATACTCCTGTCTCAAAACCAAACAAGCTGCCGTTAATTCTAAAAGCATTTGCATTATGTGGCAGTTTGTTAGGCCACAAAATTAAAATATTGCTGGAAAGAAGAAAAGCATTCAGAGCACAGGCTTTGGCGACTCAGCCACCAGCACTTCACTGGTGACAGGAAGTTTTGTTTGGATTAGATTTACCATTTCACCAGGCACTGATTAACTGAAGAAAAAAGCATCCATATTAGAGCAGCTACAAAGGCTGCTCTGAAAGAGAAAGGCAGAGAGGTGTGCTTGGATCAGAGCCTATGGGCCAGTCCTGCCTGTTTGGCACACAGCTGCTGCTCCAAAGAACTGATGAAGCACCAAACTCAACCCAATTCTGATCCTGCTCTTTGGACCACCCTATCAAACCAGCAGTCCACATGCTGTCTGTGAGAAGATCCACAAGGGTATTTATTCCATGTACCTACTCACTGTGTTTAGCTCAATCATCCTGATCCTTTTGACCAAACAACACTGCATGTCTCTGGTGCATCATCTAAGTTGCATAAGCTGTGATACATAAATTATGATTAAATAAAGTGCACACAAAACACAGCACTAACCCCTGGTTTGTTTTCTTAATTTTATCACCTTAGAAAAGCTAATTATACCATTAACACCATACTAAGAAACCCATGCCTTTTAGGAATAGCCCAGCAATTGGTCCTCTACTTAATGTTCTAAATACAAATTACTCTTTATGTAGATTGAAGCATGTAGCTGTTCTTGAGTTATACCAACTGGAAACAAACCCAAGCCCAGAATCTTGCCATTTGTTCTGCCAAACGAGACAAACGTTAATATTTTAAGATTTTGTAATTTTATAACTATGCAAATTTGTTCTAAATGCTGGCATTGTTAAATCCTTCTCAAGACAATTCACATTGCACTGTACCTGCCTCAGCTCCTGCAGTGCTGCAGGACAGTTTGTAATGTCTTGTGCTCTCATTCTTATGACCAAGGTTCACAGGACTCACACTGTTAAAACACTGCAGTCACATGAGACAAAGGGCTAGAAGGCTCAGCAAAGGAAAGGAAACACCAGAGAATCGGGGGAATCTATAGTCCAGGATGTTTAGATACTGCAGAAGACCCTATGCTACCCAACTTACTTCATTTCAGTTCTAACATAACTGCTATACCAATAATACACTTATAGTTTCAAATTAGTATTTTCTCCTGTTTGTCTCACAAGTGAATATATTTTAAATTCTTCTTTGCTATCCCAATTTTCTCTTTCAGTTGAGCAGAAGTCAACAAGGATACTTTCCTTCCCATCTGTTCCAACCTAGAGAAACCCTTGCTTAAACTTATCAGTGAACTTAAGCCAAGAGTCACTTGTTATCTGCTTATGCCTCATACACAGCACTTGGGGATTTCTAGATCTCAGCTGGCAAAAGAGGAAGCAGCTTTCCCAAGAAATTGAACTCAGGCATTGCAAAGACACAGCAGCAAGGACCATGGAGGCTGCAGGAGCAGCATCCATGAGGGGAATTTTTCCAGGGGAGAAACATAATGAAATAGCTACAGATACACCTGGAACCCCAGAATCCAGTACTATAAAATATTCAAAGTTCCAACTTGACCCAAGGAAAAGTCTTTTCACAGTGAGGTGAGGCAAGAATTGGAAAGGGCTAGCATAGAAAGGCTGGACAATCTCCAATTTCGGGAATTCTCCAGATCTGATTGGACAAAATCCTCAGTAACCTGGTCTGAACTCAGCATGGACCCTCCTCTGAGTGGGAGGTGGGACTATGTGACTTCCCAAGGTCACAACACACGCCATGAATATACATGGAGTGTTTTTAGCAGTGTTTTTCCTGTCAGAAAAGGATGAAGAGTAGTAAATAGCAGTCAGGTTGTTATCTTGACCTCTAGAAGGCCAGCTACCATTCCTACAACATCCTGTCATTTGTCAAGAGAACTGATAATGATATGCAGGACCTGCAAACAATTCTAGAGAAAGTTGCTCAAACCAAACACATAAACAGTGCCTGGCTTTGCCTTCTCCCCTCTCAGCTTACTGAACTCCATATTTTAAACCTTCAAGGCACGCTGCCAAAGACGTGGACCTTCCTTCATAGTGCTAACTAGAACTGGCCAGAGTCAAATACGTACTGTGGTGCCAAAATTCGTTGCCAGCATCTCACATGGCTGAAACCTGTTGTGATTCCAATCACCGTTATGGCAAATATGGCATGGATATGTCTAAAGGAAAATTTATTCTTCAAAGAGTGAAGACATCTTCAATGTTTTTTCTAGTGTCAAAATGTTGGTATGAAGTCCCTGAGGCACAAATTGCTGGAAACTGAGAGAGAACATTCTGGAAAATATTCTCACAGCCTTTTCAATTAAGCAAGGAGAACGTCAAACCAAGCCCTGCAGGGCATTCTGCTACTATTATTCTCTGCAGCCAAACAGCAGGCACACTTATAATTCAGTGACATCCATTATTCTGAGCAAAACCATTTCACACAGAATCACAGCTCCCAAAGTAGGCATTAATAACAATGTGGAAAGACCACCAATATCCATTTCTGTGGTCCTGAAATACGTGTGATTCCCGACCAAGACATAAGCTCTAGTTTCAGTGAAACCAGGCTTGTTAACTGGGTGAAGACTCCCCTGCAACTGGGACAGAGTTCAGCATTGTGGATATTGAGAAAGAGCATGGTCCCGCATGTTTGGGACTCTGCAGCTTGGATCTTCACTGTCACACTTCAGGACTCGTGTTCTGAACATAATAAAAAAAACCCCAAGCAAATAAACAAAAAAGCCTGGCAGAGTCTTTATAACAAATTTTCCATATACTTACTTTGCAAAGCCAATGAAGTCTTCATGGTTGGTGTTGATATAAGAAACCTGGATATCAATGAGCAGCAGCATCTATTATGGGAGACAGGAGAGCAAAATAGGATGGGTAAGGTGGAAGAGAGTGATTGAAGAAAAGGAAGGAGGAAAAAACCAGAACTCTTGAGTTCTCTGCATTACTGAATATTGTTTTCATAATTGTTCAAGCCAAAAGCAATATTTTCTAAATTCCACCGCTTCTGTTTCTGTGCTTGTTTAATAAGTTAGACTACAGAAGTCCTATTCCCTCTTCCTACTTTTTTTTCTAACAGACCTCATTTTTCACTCTCTTGGCCCCTGTCCATTCCATTAAGATCAAACATACACGGGGAAAGAGAGAATTTTAATAATTATATAACCATAGATTCCAGCTCTGCATTTTGCAAGTTAAGCAAAATTCTGTCTATCTGGAGCATTCCAGCCAAGCCAGCAAGGAACCTAAACCTTAAACCTAAAATCCAAGTATCTACACTTCCTTATGTACCACACAAAGAAGTGACAAGTAATCCAGTCCTGGCCCAGAAAATGTCCAGTCAGTACCAGACAGCCATTCTGGTGTGCACATCTGGATTGAAAGATGGGCCATCAACAAAATAACAGAATGCTTTGTGTACTTATCACTTGTCAGTCCTTCAGCAGCCCACAGAGAATTTGATTCAACCTGGACAATCTAACTCAGCAAAGAACTTGCTAAGATATTAGCAAAAATTCCCTCCCACCCTTACACAGGCTCTGGAATATGCATGAGATTGCATTTCACCCCTATCTTTTCAGACTTTCATTTATCAGAGGGAGCAAGAAAGGAACCTATTGTTACCAAATGGTAACATTTAATCTCTTCAACCTTATTTCTGCACAGTTCCTCAAATATAGCATCACTGCCAAATTCTTCACAATTTCCAGAAGATATCAGATGCCTCACTTAGACTCAAATCCCCACTATTTTTTTGCTCTATCCCCTACCTCTGAAAATATTCTCACTAGTGTTTTGATTTATTAAGGGCAACTACTAACAGCATAAATAATGATGTGAATGTGACAATAACTTATTTGGTCAATATTTGGCATTTACAAATAACAATTAATTCTGTTCTTTGTTCTGAGAAATAGTCAGGTATGTGCATTCAATGGAGAACAGAAAAATAAAACTCAATTATCTTAAACAACTCGTATTTTCTCCAAAATTTTGAGATAACAGTGTTTTAACTAGAACTCCCTGCAAGTACAAGCCCAGGTAATAATTTTTTTTGTTAAATTATTTTTACGACTACATTTGCAGCACAGATTAAAGCAGCAGGATGTGCTGCACAGCTCCTTAACTTGCACAAGGACAGGACTAGAGAGCCAACAGTCCAGAACGTCTTAGGAGCTCTGCCGAGCTCTTCTTCTCCAAATATTTCTATTGTCACACTCTGCACTCTCCAGACAGTAATTCCTCATTTCACTTCCAGTGGATTTTCTCACATGTAATCTAAGATTTGCAGTTTCCTGGATTTGGAATGTTTAGCTGGGTGATGAATGCTTTAACCAAGTTTCTCTGAATTTGTATTTGTTTTTTGGCTTTCTTTGAACTTGAAGGAAAGCTTGCCACTTCCTCAAGGGTCCCAGTACAATTGTTTGTGAGCCTCACTAATTAGGGTGAGGGGTGGCTGCATGGGATGGGTATGTTAAAAACACCTGGAAACAAAGTAAAAATAAGATATTCCTGTGTGCATTTGTATAACCAATAATTGATTTCCCACAAACAGCTCTAGTGGCACAGCTAAGAAGTTGGCAGACTGGCACAGGAACAAGTCAACACTACTTCAAGCCACTACTTAACCTTTCTGTAACAATTCTAGTCTCTGTCAAAGCTCAGTGGTAAAGAAGCAATTTTTCTTCCTCTCTAAAATGTGCAGCCTATTTAAAACAAAAATCTTTCACTGTCCTGCTGCACTTTGGATGTAAGAAATATTCTCCCTCACACACTTCCCCAAACTGTCACATCTCCTCTTTATTCTCACCTGATCCTTGGTCTTCTCTTCTCTTTCACGAATGTAGCCAGCAACAATTCTTTCTGTTTCCTCACACAACCTTGGATATGTTGCCAACTAAAACACAAAATTAATAGAAATTTACACCTGCAGAGGGGCTTCAGTGGAATACAAACAGGGGAGGCTCCTGCTTTCCTCTTTGGAAGAAAGCAAATATTACAAATGCTTGAGACTAAACGTTAACCACACTGCAAAGCAAGCCTTACTTGCTGTTATTTAGAGAGACTGGAGAGACCTAAACCCTTGGATTGTTGCTGTTCTTTTCCTCCAGGGAACACTGAGGAAAAGACAATTTGGACATATGAAACACAGTCTACCGGGTGAGGTTTCTCTCTCTTCTACTGTGCCTAATTCCAGAGTAGTGCTCTAAACGATTTCCAAATTTCTTGTTCTTTAAAGGCTCCACCTTGTGGCAACGTCTTTACATAACAATACTGAAACAGCAAAATACAGTGGTAAATTCGGCAGATACCACTGGGAAGAGCATCTGCACAGTTAATTCAAGTGACATATCTTCCAGACTTTGACAAAAGTGAAGAAAACCTGGAAACTCTGCTGAAAATATACCAGAGAATCTGCTTCTCTGTGTTCTTTGTCTTTCCTGTTTCAATAAATACCTCCTTTATCTGCTCACTGGTATAAAAAAAATTTGCTTTTTTCAGAAAAAATGCAAAGGATGCAAAAGAATATTTCTCAATAACCTCATCATATCTGTTCTCACATCCCAGAACCACTCCTGTACTTACTATTATGGGGTACCCTGCACTGGAATGGTGGGACAGGCAGATGGACAGGTGTGACAGCAAAAGCAGCCAGTCAGCTAAGAAGTGAAAACATGGTTTTAAGGAGGAAACTGAGGGCATCTCTTGACTCAAAAACACCTCTGATCATAAGAATCAAAACAAAGGAATCCAAAAAATTAACTTTTCCACCATTACATTGTTTGGAGAGCTTTGCAGAAGTTGTAATTACTTGAGGAAGTCCTACTCTGTCTATCAATTGACCAGATCAGAAATCTCTTGTAACATCATAAAATGCAAGACAGGCTTTATATTATGTATTATACCATTACATCTCACATTACCAGATCAATGTGCAAGCTACCTTTTTTGTGCACTTCTTCACAGTGTTGATTAACTCTTGCATCACCAGATCCACACTTTTTAAGCAAGGTCCTTTCAGCTTAACTATCTGTTTTTTAACAATGGCTTCAAATGCCATATCTGGAGTGAACAAACCTGTTCTGTGGACATAAAAGAATATGTAAGACAATAACAAAAACATTAGGCAAGAAAGATTTTTTTTTTTTACTAAATTGCTAAAATCTTCGTTTTCAGAGCTGAGTAATAACAATCCCTACACAAATAGACTTCCACAGAACTAAATTTGCTTCTTTCTCAAAGAAAGTGTCATTCTGAATAAAAATATACAAGTAGAAACATGCTTGAAAGATGAAACTACTTCAAGAGGACTGCAAGAACTCTAAGGAGTACTGATACAATGCTGTAAAGCCTCATCAGCAGTGCATCAAACCTTAGGGATGAGTGGCAGCTGCAGCACTCCATGCACAATCACTTGCATAGCAAATCCATATGAATCCTATGGCTGCACTTCTCACTCACACCAGAAAATGAGGTTCTGTTACTCCGACATGGAGAATTTCAGAGTTTTTCACTGTAGAGTAAATGAATCCATAAACAGCTAACCCACAGACCCAGTTCTAAACAAACAGGCCTCGCTTCTCTTTCAAACACTGTTCTCCAAGGTCTATCTTGGCTGATAAATTATATTAAAAAAATCAAACTATAAAAGCATGCCCAAAACTATCAGTTCACTATGATAAATCAAGACATCTCCAGCAATCAGGCAAGGAAGGTTCAAATACTGCACTATGGCTACCAGTGTCAACCACCTGAGAATTTACTAATCGAGTAACACAAAAAACATTTCTCAAAACACTGAGAACAAAGCTTGTAAGCAATGCTTTGGAAAGATATCCCACCTGTATAATGTGACCAGGTAGGAAAACACGGGAGTACTTGCCTGATACCATGTATGTTCTTGATGGCATAACTTATCTCTCTCCGCAGTTCCTTCTCATTGAATTCCATCTAGAGGAGCAGCAACACACAAAAGCGTATTAGGGGAAGTTTTTAACAAAACATAAAATATCACCTCTCCCTATATAACCGTAAGACAAGCAAGTTCAGCTGTTAAAATAGTAATTTCTAATTACAGTAAATAATGCATATGTATTTTAAAACGTTTTAACACTAAGGCTACAGGCAGCAGTAAATATTGTTGAAAATCACACTCTTCCATTCCAGATATACCAGCAGCTGGAATGATTTTGAAGAGTTGACAGAGTAAGCCAGAAACAGGATTTGGAAGACTCCACTTTTTTTTTATTAAGCCTGGTTTCTTAAAGTGGTGCAACTTCTTTGATTATGATCTGTTCATCCTCCCCTTCCCATTCTACAGTTTTCAACTAAATTCAAGAGAGGAGTTGTCTCAGTTATGAAGTTAGAAAGCTTTTCTTTAAGCTTCGTAAAAGCCAGCTAGCTGGAAGAGAAGTCAGTGTTGTCACAAAGGAAAGGGTCATTACCTAAGTCAAACCATCATAGAATGATTTGGGTTGGAAGGGACCCAAAGGGCTATTTTCCATAACTCTCATTTTAATAGACAACAGCTACTTGAACACAAGTCAAATTTACCAACTGTAACTGTTTGCCTGCCCCATTTAACCAGAAGGAAGATGCCATTTGTGATAAAACAATAGAAGAGCACAGAAAACTGTATGAACTAGGACTATAACTATATTGTAATTCTTGTATTTTAGAATTCTTAGCATGTCTCAGTTTCCAATCCTAGAAATTAAGCCAAATGTCTCAATTATAACTTCATGTAATTTCTTTCACAGTTAAAAGCATGTTCTTTCAATCAAATCTTTTCTTTGCTACACTACTATCAGTATGAATACAAGGATACATTAAAAAAACAAAGCAAATCAGCAAGATGGATAAATACCTTCACGAGTTCAAAGGGAAAACGTTCATGGAAAATACGATTGATTTTGGCACCTCCTGAAAGTTCTAGCGTATCAACTTGATCTCCTGATCCTTCAATTCTTTTTTCAAAGTCCACTGAAAACTGTTGTACCATCCTAAATTTCAAAGAAGCGGAGGAAAGGAAAAAAACCAAACAAAACCCACAACAATTTAAGCATATTAACTACCAACTCTTATTTCAGTACTATGCAACTAGTACTGCCTATTAAAACATATTTAGCAATTACCAAAAGTACCTGTAACAACAACTGACTCAGGCAAGCTGCCAATCAATAGAATCCATACCCACACAGACCCCCCTGTATCCCTTCTGTCTTGCAGGACACAGTACAGTCTAACAGCATGATGTGAATCAAACTACTAAGCTGATCCAGTGCTGGAAAATTCAGAAGAGATTGGTAAAGAACTTATTTTCCCCATACCAAAAAGCAAGCCCAAGAACCAGTACTAACATGGTGATGTGTCAGTACCACAAGCTCCAGCTTACTTGGCTATGCTTTAACTTCTGCAGCAAGAGCATTCAGAAGAACACACAGGAGAGTTCTTCCAGTCACGGAAAAGTCAAAGGTGATGTCCCTTCATTTTTGCAACCAAAACATCTGGAGTAAAGTCACGAGGAACTGTCTAATCTTTTGGACACAGTTGTTACAAAAATAAGGAGTGAATCAGAATCTTCATCTGGCTCAAGAAAGCCTCTCTAGTTCAGAAGATTATTTTCCCTTCTGAATTCCAAAGTTTTAATTAGAGAATAAATCCTGCCCCCATTATCACAATCCAGTGCTATTACCATCTATCCCAGAGAACTGAGTGCTAAAAAACCTCTGAAATCAGACAGAGCAGGAATGTGACAAAAGTCATATAAGAGAGAAGAGCTAGGTACATTTTACACTTCTCCTTCTTCCTTCACATGCTTCCTTTCTAAGAGATAAATTTTATTTGCATATAAACACAAGTGCTGCAGAGGGCTACAATTGAAGAAAAAAAACATGGGAGAGTGAAAACAGTAGATCTTTCAGGTGAAAAGGCAGGCAGTACTGAGTATCCAGCATCCCTGGAAATAGGCCAAGGAAGGAAGCAGCATGAAGCAAAGCAGCAGGTGGTAACGGGTGTTCAATCCACAACATCAGCATTGTCCTTTTTCCCTAGTGCTGAATCCACGATCAAGACAGGGCTGGGATTCCACTTCCACTTGAGTCCAAGTCAGATAAACAGTCATCTCTGTTCCATCAGTGTTATCAAAGTCTCATCAGACAGACTTGTTTTGTGGATGAGACCCAAACCAGATAGTGACTTCAGCAGTGAAAAAGCTTTCTAGTTCAGAACTGATGATGCCAATCCCCAAGAATTTGCCTCATTGCTTTCTGAAAGCGCACAAACTTTTACTGACAACTCTTGCAGCAAAGGTCTCTGGGTCTTAGGTGCACAAAACACGAAGGACAACCATCTCTGATTAATTTTGATCTTGCCGTCCCTGAGTTCTTTTGGACAGCCAAGTTTTTAAACTAGAAAAAGAAGCATTCTTTATTCTTCTTCCAGCCTCCTCATCTTACAGATTTCCAACACAATGTCTTTCCCTTGCTTGAGGTCATCTTTCTGGCAGACAGAAGAATGTGTCTATACAATCAGAAGCAGTTTTTTACTTCTGATCATCTCTCCTGCGCATCTTTATACCTTTTCCTTGTTCTGCTGTGTCTTTTCTAGGACTACTAAAATTAATTTAGGGAAAATTCTGATGAAATTGTAGAATAAAGTGTTCTGGAACATCAAACACAGAATTCTTTGGAGCTTGTGTAAAGAATCCTTAACAATATCCTAATGTTTAAATTTAAACCAATTAGAAAGAAGGAAAAAAAGGGCAAAGCAAACCCATTCAAAGTGCAAAAGTAGACAAAAGACACTCACTGCAACAGGGCTTTCGTTTTTCTGGTGGGATCTTCCGGTCTGAAGTTTTTGTACACCTCTACTTCATGTTCTATAGAAAGCAGCTGGCTCTGGAGTTTGCTTCTGAAGGCTGGCAGGGTATCCCGAATATGATTGGTAAGTTGCTAAAAAGCAAATAAAAGTCTTTTTATACCGTTAAAAAGATGAAAGCAGGAGCACAACCATTTCCTTCTGACTGCCAATGATATCAGCTGTGACCTTTGCTAGTTTACCAGTGCAGTTCCTTTTGATCTCTGATGCAATGGAGACTGTTAAAGAACAACACAGTATTTCTGGTGCATACACATCGTAAGGAGGCTCAAAAAATTCCTTCACCCTCTCACTCACTGAGCCCTGTTACTACATACCTCTTTAGTTACACCTGAAAAAGTTACACACATTACATGGGTAGTTTGAAATGACCTCTCATCTCTCTGTGCTGATGCCACTCTCCCATTTTGCTGTTTTTCCTAAGGGTGTTTCACAATTCCCTATATATTCGTTCAGCACAACAACTCTTTTATGCTACAGCCACAAGGAAAAGTGGGACAAGAAAGAGATTCTGAGCACCCACAGCACGTTTTTACATATATATATATACGTTTTAATGTGTTTGAACAGCACTGTCCATGACTTACCTGTGCCATAAATTTCTCAGGCATTGTACACATTCCTTAATTAAAACCAAACTGGACTTCTTCCACCATGCCCCAAACCCTTTCCCAACCCCACTCAGACCAGCTATAGATTTAGAATGTCGTACACTAAAATATATAAACTCAAATTTAAAGTTGCTCAGCAGACTGACAGGCACAAAATCAAAAGCTGGAGTTTCCCTGGAGCACCACCTTGTGGATACAAAGAAACTGAAATACTACCTGAAACCACAATAGGTCCCCAATATCTCGAGGACAAAACTTATGTACATCTTCCCATATATAACATTTTACACACAGTAAAAGCAACAGAAGATCAACAGTTCCTACTGAAGTAGGTAAATACTCAAAACAGCTCTCAAAAAAGTTAATAGTACATAAAGCAGTGCAAGTCAGGACAGACAAGACAGTTGAAAGGCATATGCACCTTGTGCTTCAGTCTCAAAACTAAGACATACGGATTAAACTTTCAAGATATAAAACAAGGCAAAACATTCTAAACACAGATGAAAATGCAGGATACAAGCAAGTTCTTGCATCCTGATGAAGACTTTGGCTCTGAGGCACAAATGGCACTAGTCTTTTTGAGTGAGCCCAGAGCATTCCATAGCCTGGCCATCACTGTAGCAAAAAATTAAGCAGGCCAGCCACTTAGTTTTCTACCTTAATCAGTAACATCTCAGCTGTTTCCAGCTGCTGGCCAAAATGGACAAAGCCAGGCTGACCTGGCCTTTTTCTGTTCTGGACAAAAACCTGCAATTTGACAGTGAGCTGGAAAAAACAGTATCAAGTTTGACTCGTAGGAATGCCAAAAACACTGGTCAACTGCTAAGTTAAATGTAAAAATCGAGGAATAGGATGGTATACTTCCAAGAAGGGAAACAAATCTTTTTTTTCATGTTCATATTCAGTATGCTAACGAAGAAAGGAGTGCAGAACTGTCAGTGGAAGTCAGAAACTACAACTCACAGCAAGCTTTTGTATGCTACATGTAATATACAGCTTTGGTCTTACTTTGTGCAAATTAAAAACATTGAAAGCAGGAAGGGATAAGTGAGGTTCATTGTAATTAAGCTTTTATATTGGCCCTATCATCACAAAGCTGCCTTTCACCACAAAGGCTTCAGGTTTTACCTGGTTTAGAACCTTCTGGAGATACGGTGTTCCCATCCGATCTGCCATGTGCCTGTAGGATGGGTGGGAAAGAAAGAATTTCCTTTCTGCTAGAAGAGCTGCCTTTATGTCCTTCTTCCCATCAATGTCTTTCTGGCTTCTGTTTACAACACCAATATACCCTAAAACAAGACAAAACCAGTGGGTAAATCAATGCAGTTATTGCCTGAAGTACTGAATTCATCTTCAATAGAACTAGACAGTCTCAGCTCAAACAAAACTTTCCAATTTAGGCATTTCAGATCATGTTTACAAGTAGCATAGTTACCTTAACACCGTCTAAATTGTTCACTCGGTTTACATATAACAGATAGACTTTCTTTTAAATTACCAATTCAAATAGAAGAATATCTGAAACTCTAGTGAACCCCAAAGAAACCACTTCAAAAATAAACAAATAAAAATCAAGAAAAAAGACTGAAATATACACACAGGTCTACACAGATAAATGATATGACACTAACAAAATACAAAAAAAAAATTCTTCTCATTTGCTGGACCAACATGCTCCACAGGAGGAGATGGTAGTCTCATCAATAAATTATACCTAAAATCAAAATTCTTGATATTTTTAACAGAATGAGCAACTGTGGCAGTAGCTGCCAGAACATGGAAAATTTCTGGGAAGGATAGAAACTTGTTTTAGAGTGAAATTACCAAAGCTCTGGTGCTTGCTTCTGTCATATGCAAAGAAAAAAAACCATTCTTTTGTTACAAGGAATCTGGCAGAGAAGAAAAAAATTGGCTAATGATGTGTGCTGCCATTACACTGCATATTCCAGAGGAAACAAGAATTTTCCAGGTCCAGAAAGCATATTTTTAGCACAGCCACCTTTATGTTTGCTGAACAGATAACTATAAAAGCAAGGAACATATCAAGTCCAGCATAACATGTGATTCATCTCCAGGACTCTCAAACACCACCCTTATACAAACCACTTTTTGCACTGCAAAGAATAAAGGCAACTGAACATTCTCACCTCTACGAAGAGGGAGTAGTTTGTTTTCTAGAACTTCTCTTGCATCTGTTCCTTCATCCATCAGATCCAATTTTGTGATCACACCAATGGTCCTAAGGCCTGACGAGGGTGGAGGCAGAAGGAAAAAGTTACTGAAGAATCATTTAGATTCAGAAGAACAAATACATCTTATAATTATGTAATAACATATCTGTGCCCTTCTCAAAGCTTGTATCACACAATAACAGCCGCAACTCAAGGTATGATAAGTCTGGAAAAGAAGGGAACATAATTGCCAGTGCTGAAATGTGTTCCTCAAAACACCTTAACAAGGCTCAGCATCCCTACAATATGACTGTATAAAATTTACAATGTAAGTATCCAGAAATCCCATCAGCACCATCCCCTATTTTGCCCAGTACTACAAAAGTTCCTAGATAAGCACTGCTGCACTTGCTCATAAGAGATAGTGACAAAATTTATAAAATGCTTTTACAGCAACTTTACCCAAACAATACTGAGCTAACAGTTACATTGTGATGTTGAAGATTGTTTAAGAATGCAAATACACATCTATATTACATATTATAAATTATAAAATTTCCCACAAGGGTTGGTCTATTACTTCCAGTTATGTTATTACACTTGAGAACAAAAAGTGGTAGCATTCAATGGTGCTTACCCTGAGGGTCCACTTCCTTTGCCAGCTTCAGGGCATCCGAGTTGGCCAGGTCAGTGTTAGCTGGAGTCACAGCCAGTATCAGGCAGTTCTCTCGAGAGATGAACTGCATTATCATGTCTCTGATCTGCTGCTCAATATCTGGAGGCTGATCTCCTACTGGCACTTTAGTGATTCCCGGCAAATCGATAAGGGTCAGGCTTAAGACTACATGGACAACACGGATCATAAAACTAGTTAGCATGCCAGACACAACAGAGAGGTTGACACATCTATGGCTGTAGACAAGTTTTAGTCGCATAAAACCTCACATAACTACCTTTATAGGCAGATAAATATGTCAACAGTTGTCAACAGTTCAAACAAAATGCCTGACAATCTGAAAAGAACACTTGTTTCCCCATTGGTCTTTCATCTCTAGATTTATTAGTACTATTTAATATTTGAAATATTGCAACTGGTATAAAATGATACTTATACCAAATATCCTAGAGGGCTCTAAGACAAATGAACACAGCTTTCTGAGCTTTGCCCAACAATGGGAGAACAGGCAACACACCACTCTCATTGCATCCTTCAAATAAACCAAAGCAGCTGTTTGGATTTTTTTTTTTAAATATAGTGTTTCTCTGACCATGTTTTCAACCATGTCTCCAATTAAGAAATGCCCAAAAAACAATCAATAGCTAGCCTAACTTATATAGCAAAACTGTTAAGGGACTCAGAGATATGTTTTTGGTTTGGGGTTTTTTGGTTTGTTTTTTTTTTTTTAATCTGTAACATCTTCAGAAAAGTCAGAAAGAAGAAAAAATTAATCCATGAAGAAAACCTGCTTTGATCTGGTATGATTTCTCGAGTAAAGGCCACAGTGCCAGCTAGAGGCATCCTGCTACTGGGGTAACAGGGCATCCTTTAGACAAATGAGAAGAATGCAATTCCTAGAAAAGAAATACCGGAAGTATATTTGGAGTCTGGTTAATATAAACAACAGTGGCTGAACTAAAGACTGATCCTAATCAAACAAAGCAAGAGCAAAAATTAGGAAATTTTCACTTTCTCCTGGAGTCAGCATGTTCAACATACAAGCTTTGACGCAGGGGATTTAGGTGAGCTTCTCTGCAGTTAGAAAAACCAAGCGCTTCGGCCAAATGTACCACTTTTGTCCTACATCAAAGACAGATTCAATGGAAAACATTTTCTCTAGATTGTCTTCATTAAAATGGGCAGATGGCAACCAGAGGAACCAACTTTGATATACAAAGGCGGCCTTCAACAGAAAGCAGCTTCAAACACTATTATTGTCTGACTATATTTTTAGTGACAGCAAACAATAAATTTCCAGTAAGGCAGAGAGACAGAGTGACTTTTTAGATCAGGGAATTCCTCTGGAGAGTGGCAAAAAAAAGTTTTGTTACTAAGTCCTACTGCTGTTCTCTACTAATGAGCTACTATCTAATGGTGAATGTCCTGGGCAAGAGATTGCCTCCATCCTGATGCAGGGCGAGAATATTTTCAAATCAAGAGAATACTGAATGGGGCAGAGAGTCTGTGTTCTGCCCAGCTCTCATGGCAACAGCTCTCCACCACAGAGTGGTTTCTTCCAACAGGAGAATTTGAGGATTCTTCTAGACACACATCCACTTTTGGTTCAACTCAGTCTCAAACCTTTTGCAGCCCAGAAGATCAGGCAATAAGAACAGATACAAAAGGTGATGACTACACAGACAGAGCTACATAATATGTTTATATGACATAAATGTAAAGTAGAATGATTTTACCTACCATGTGGAGAATATATTCTTAAATTAATAGGAACTGAAGAAATGCCTTTGTTCATTCCTGTTACTCTATCTGTTTCTACTTCAATTTCCTGACGAACTTCATCAAAATCAGTAAATTTCTTCCCTTTGCAGTGTAGAAATTCAGCATACTCTGTCAAGAATATCAATAAAAACTCTGTATTTCATAGGCTTATTGACTTGGACACCCACTTTCAAGTCCCCAGCGTTCTTCAGATGTGTGGGCACAAAAGTTCATTATCATGGCTATCAGGAAAGCATTATTATGACTGCACATAAGAAAACCAGCCCTCAATAAGAAAGGCTCAGTTAAAAAGTCAAGTTGACTGGATGATTTACTGCTCTTATCTTTAGCACATCATCTTCTGGAACAACGTGAAAGATTCAATTAGATGCCATTTACAGTAATAGAATAAGGAACAGATTAAGTATGAGATTCTAAGTTTTCATCTGATCCCATTTGCCTGTAATATATCACTAAATGGAAAAGTAATTCAAATTTCGTACCATGAAAGATTTCTAGCATTTGCTTCAAAAACTAACAGCCCATGTTACACATGAATTTAGCAAGGGAATTCTGTAAATTTTTACAAGTTCACACTGAAAATGAGATAATTTAAAAACACTGTGCTGTTTTTAACACAATTTCTCATTTCCTAGAAGTCTTCTGTAGTCTAAATATGAATCATGCTTACAAGTTTGCAAAAGTGTCTATAGAAATAGCTGTGATCTTGCTGAAGTGGGAGAACAAATAATTTTCAAGTCTTTAATATCATACAAGTTGTGTTTTATCTCTGAACCTTAGAAGAGCACTGACCAGGAATCAAAGACAGATAATTTGTTAGACCCAAACTTGACACTAAGTCCCTGTTCCGACTTTCGAATCCAAATACTGATACTAATTATTGCAACTTTTTGGTCACCTGCATAAACAAAAACACATCCTGGGATTTTAAAACTGGAGTTTCTTCCTTCAAATCAGAACACAAAAGTTTATCTACATAGTGAGGCTGCAATTAGAAATAATGACATCAATAGTAATTACAGACACCAGCTCACATCCTGTTCCCAGCAGGTCTAAACACTAGGACTGGAGAAAGGCTGAAAAGAGTTGTGCATGTTCCAGTTCATTTCATCCTGCAATCAAGGTCTGATCTCAAGGTTCCCTTTAGATATTTCTTCCCCAGAAAATGTTACTCAGTAACAAGCCCAGGAAAACCAGTGCAAAGAGCTTGCATGATACTCAAAGAACAGCAGCTGAGAACAACAGATCTGGGACTATGGATTAAAAGAGGACCTTATGTGTCAGTACTGAAGTCTGTTTCCCAGAAGTCACTTTATTACTATTATTGACAGAGCTGTTAAAAAAAATAAATAAATAAACAGTCAAAACTACAATAGTTAAAGCAAACCGAGTCAAAATAGGACAGAGTGGAGGGCAAAACATCAAATACCCACCTGTCTGTGCTACAATAGCATAATCCCTCCAGATTCAAAAAGTACGAGGAACAGGAAAACTCACCCTTGTTAAGACAAATATACATCACTTATTTTAAAAACAAGAGAGCACCTAACAAAAAACCACTTTATTTTATATCCATTTTTTTAGCTCCACCAGCAAAATGACAATGAATAGGAGTTTTGTTTCACTGTTCATTGTTTATTAAAAAAAAACAGGGAATATTCAAATATTTCAAAAAGAAAAATAATATGGTGCACAAAATAAAATATCTCTGTTGAGAATTTACATTTGTAAAATTTGTCACCTCAAAGTTGGAAAACAGCTACCTAACAAAAAAAGAGCTGACAAGTGGCTCGTATTTTGTCCCAGTTCTTCATGCACCGCTCCTGGCACAAAACACACTGTATTCTTCTTAGTTGTTTTTTTTTTCCCAGTGGTTCATCAGATTTTCTCAGAAAATTAATTCTAAATTCAGTAATTAATAGTTGGTCCCCAGCTGTAATCAGTTGACTGACTCGGTAGCCAAGGAAGCTTTTCTCTTCGTCCTACTTCACACTCAGTAATAGAGTCACTATCTGACACGGCTTCGAAGTAAACCAAATAAAAATATTTGCTACTTTTTAGCTGGGTTAATATTTATCAAAACTCCTTGATCTGTGGTGCCAGTAGTGCTGGAGGAATAAACTCCACAGTGGTTCATAACCTGTGGTGCCACACGCAGCCTACGGAATAAGAATTCCAACACACAAGCAGCGCTTTGTTCTGCTCCTTTCAGCCCTCAGCCCGTCCTTGGCAATGATGCCTTCAGCCAGCCTTCATAAGAACATGCTTTAATGCAATCTTCACTTTCCAGCTTTCATACACAGAAGAATACTAAGAAAACATTTTATTTACATTTTTGTGGGAATGGACACAAAACCAGACAAGAAAAAGTGGTCCTGCCTGATGTCTAGCTTTCAGACACGTATTTTTTTGTATAAAACTGAAGTTACATTAAGAGAAAGAACAATTAGAGACAAAATTAAAAGTCTTTGCATGTAAAATACCTCTTTTTTCCCCCAGACTCATTAAAAGCACCTTGGATAACATAGAATGAAAAGGCTACCATAGCATAGTTCCTTCAGTGCATCCACAAGTGATTAATTATCTCTTCAGTTTTGATTAAATTAGACAAATCATACAAACAAGTGTTACAGGATCACATCTTTTAAAATGCTCCTTATTTTTCCTGTCAGTTATATCTCCCTATGCCTTTATTATTTAATCTAGCACAATGTTATATTGTTATTAGAAATAAACAGCCATTGCTGTTCTCAAACCTTTGAAATTATATAAGCACCTGAGATGTTTCATAAATTTGTCTCTAAGCTTAAGAGAGCCAAGTGACAAGGATCAGCACTTAGAAATACATAAGGGATGTTTTGGAAAACATCCTTGATCCGCATCAAGCTGAGCCCAAGAACTTACAAAGCCCAAAGACTTTACCCTGTACAGAATAATCAGTTACTAGAGGTTAGGAATTTGCCAAGATCAGAGACCTGGATTCAGACCTGCTACCAAACTGATTTCAAGCAGAGTTGCTACAAGTTGGTGGCAGTATCCAGTCTAGAATACTCAAAAGAGGTTGAAAGTGTTCCAAAAAGCAAACATTTAAAACATATGCAGCACAGGAGGAATACCTGCTATTACCGCATCTTCTACCTGCCAGCCCCTTAGGGAGATGCCACTCAAGCAACAACAGTCTTTTTACCTTCAACAAAGCATCTCACAAAGCCTCAGAACTCTTTCCAAAAGAGTGATTTCAAGAGGGTGTTTTAAAAACATGCAAATAAGCATCATCAGCCAAAGTACTTCACCTTTTCTTTGATGATGGACAGCTTTTTCCAAACAAAGTAAACGCAGTTAAGTGAATCTGGACCATAACAAATCATTCAATGGTGCTTCCCTGAAAAGAGGGGAAGTACCAAAAAGCCCTTGTTGTCCTACCCAATCTACAATCACTCTCTACTTTGCCATTTCTGTAGCTTTGCTAACAAACTCTGAAGATGAAATACTCAAAACTGAGGTACTCCACTGCTAACCTTCAAGCAGAAAGGCTACAAGAAATAGAAGTACCCTGGTATTTCCTGAAGACAAAACAGAAATCCTGTCAATGCAGAGAATTACAAGAATATCATAGCAGAAGATATTAAACATGGAAAACAGTGTAGATCTGATGAAAGTAACTACCATAAAATACCAGGTCATGCTCTCAGGAACTAGTGAAATGGTCCATTAGAAGGGTAATCACTCACACCAGAGGAGGAAAAGCATTCTTTTGGATGCAATAATCTTCTACAACCTTGAAAGTTTTTGTCTGTAGAAGAAATTCCTCTCTGTGCTTTCAACCTTTTCCTATGGATGATGCTTTCTACAGTTCCAATCCCTCACACAGCCCTCCTCCAGGCATTTTTCCTAAATTTACAGAGGCAGAGCTCTCACCAGAGCTCTCTCCTTCCCAGGACTGAGAAAAAGCAGAACAACCTTGTAAGACAGCATTTCTGTGATGCATCTTGTACAATGTTTACTTCTGTATTTTACAACAGCACAACATCAGTGAGTTATGCTCTGTCAGAGATTCACTGTGGGCACCAGGTCCTTTTCTGAAAACCAACTGTCTCCTCAAATACCAACCTTTCAGTACAGAAAAAAAAAACCATCCCAGCTGAATGTCTTTCTACTTTGAAGATATTTCTCTTCTTTTGCAAGCAATTTGAGTTCCAGTTCTGCCCTCCAGTATCTTTCATAGTCTCACAGGTATTTGCCAAACACCAACTTAATAAACACACTCTATTCTGTCATCCTATCAGTAATACAAAATACTGAACATGACCTGGAGGGGTGTCCCTTTCACTCTGTAAACAACTGTGCATCCATCTTATAGGAGTCCTTGTTAAATGATGTTTCCCAAGATTCCTTATGATATTTTAAATAAAAGGAAGATAATTTAAAAACCTTTACTGTACCCAAGATAAGACACCCACTACACCTTCATTTACAGGCCTGATACCCTATAATAAAAAAATGTATTGCTCTGATATGACAGGGTTATTTCCCTTGATGAGTTTGTGTTGGCTGCTGTTCATCTCAAATACCTTTCAGATCGTTAGTTAATAACTACTTACATATTCTTTTCTCCCAAAAGTGAACTTTGACTGATGCTTCTGTCACTTTCCTTTATTATCTTTAAGAAGATGGGCATATATAGAGCCATCTTCCAATCTTAATGAGGGGATTCCATCTTTCCTAATGTCACTGAGCATCAATCTGGGATCAAGGAAACAAAAGCTTCCAGGTAAAACCACTTGTAAAATCAAGTATTTGTGGGTACCATTAATTTGTCCCAACATGAGCTGAAGCTCATACCCCATTTTGAGGGTCCTGATGGGACAAGTGGCTGAGCCCTCCAAGCCATGCTGCCAGACCTCAGCAGTCACCGGGATTAGCTCAGATTACCAGTACAGACAGCAACAGCTGGGAAATTTGCAGGTGCAAAGGAACATCTGCATCTTACACTAAGCTTAAATTCAGGATTCAGACCAGCAGCACTGTTCGTCTTCCAGGATATCAGTCCTGTTTGGGTGATGAGCCTTTCATTGTCTCAGGAAGGGGTCACCCATTATTACCAGCTTGTCCCCATGCTAGTGTCACTCTTTAACTTTGAGGTACATACCTCAGTAATTTTACTGATCTCTCTAGCATCCCTGTTCATCACCTGAATGAGAGTGGGATCCAGGAAACGGCACTGTCTGCCTTTCCTCCCTGCAAAGTGCCCGTTCTCTTCCCTGCTATTGGCACCATGGCATTTTTCTAGATCTTGTCCCTGAAGACCTCCAAATTCCTTCCAGCTGATGAAGTCTCTAAGAAAATTTCTGTTAGCTGAAATAACCAGTCTAAATTTATATTCCATTTTCTGTTAGAGGATTCTTTTTGCCACCAGATGGCAACAGAAGATGGCTATGCTTGAGGAGTAGTCTTGCAATACACAAAATTTGGGTTTAAGTTCAACCATTTCAATAGAAAAGAACATCTGCAAGACTTCAGAAAAAGTCAGAATGTCTTTTGAACCTTATGATTTACTTTCTACCTAGTATTCTAATTAACAGAAGTCAAACAAATGTGGGTATTGTACATATGACTCATTCATCTAAAAAATGTCCAGCTCAATAACGATTTTCAGAATCTGTTAATCTGCTGAAGCAAGAAGAAAATCTGAAATTCCTCCAAAAAAAAAAAAAACCAAAGAGGAAAATAACTCTCCTAGAGCCAGGATATTTAACATGTAAATAACAAATAACAGGATTTATACAGCAGGCCATGTATTTTTAACAAAGAGAAGACCTACTACAAAGGCTTCACACATTTTTGTTGCCACTGCTGCTCAAAAAAATGTACTACCTAACCTCAAAGAATCTAGTCATTATCTCACCTGCACAGACAGAAGCACAGCAAGAACAGATTGCCTAAGGTTATAAAAAATGCGTGGCAGCAGAAAGAAAAAAATAAACTACACACAAACCCCCAACAAAATGAACAACAACCAAAAAACCAACAAAAACACCAACCCATTTCTCAAGACGTCAGAAACTTCAAGTCATTACCTTCCCAAAGCTTACTCGGCAGCACCACTTAAAATATCTATTAACTCCAACAAAAACTATTTAATCTTACTGCTGTATTAGATCAAGAAACCACTGAGCTGAGAACCATGCTCAAAGGTGTGAAACAAGAACTTAAAATGTTGAAGAAATAAGTTTTAACATAAAAATTAAGGAATACCAACTCAAAGGAAGAAAACCCCACCACCTCCCAAGCTCACGCAAAATTCTCATCCCAGGTCAGCTGTGCACCAACACTTGCATCTTAAAGACACATAGAGAAAAATCCTTCTAAAATACATAATGCATTACTGCTCCTGGAAAGCAATCATAAGTAAGAAACAGAGACAAGCACTCTACACACACACTGGGAACTGCTGAAATACCACAACACTGCAGCATTTTAAACAAATGCTGCCTGGTGAGAAAGCATCCTGGAGCTCTCTGGATCTTACACAGCAGCAGTCAAATACTGAAAGAACCAGCATGTTCTTTTGCCTGAATATACACATCAAAGTCTCACAAAATAAACTACTCTTACATCCCATTTCTCACCCAGGAAAAGAGCAGGTGAAATTCCTCCCATACCCATCCTCTGAATAGGCTAATTTATCCCAGCTGCCTTGCCCACCTTGTTAAACCTGAAGGTGGCCCTCAGACAAGTTCCCAGCTGAAAGCACCCTGCCCACACCTGTGCCTTCTAAACCACACTAAACTGCACCTTCCCAGGTGGGACTATTTTCTCCAAAACATTCCCTACTCTCACCTCCTTCAGAGGCTGGGAACAACTGAGAACAAGCCACAGTCTTTCAGAGGAGTCAAAATTCTTTTTAACATCCATATTCTATGCTACTTGGTATTTCTCATATTACCAAACTCAGAGAAAAATACTCAAAAATACTAAAGACTGACTTGTCACTTGCAACATTTAATTTAAAACTCTGTATTTGCCTTCAATATTTCAGCAGAGTACAGTATTTGCATTGGATGTGGAGTGCAAATGCCATAAAGCCATTTAGGAATTGTACTAGTACCACCAAAACGTGTCAGTGACTAAAGGAGGTCAACAGGTCCCTGCAAAATAGCTTTGTACAAACTACACAGAACTTTTACAATAGGTAAACAAAATTCTAAAAAAAAATATTCTCCACATCTCTCATGAGATACATTTCTTACTACTGAATTGTTTAATGTTACCCCTTGCAGGGGTAACAGCTCTTGACTCAAATCTCTGAAATGCTGGAGAGTCCCTGATAACTCCTCACAATCAGTTCCTGCTGCACCCTTCCATGCCATGTCCGACCCTAATAATGGATGGTCAAAGCTTTCTCTTTTTGTTTTGTTTGATGTGCATAAATGTCTCCTCTGCTAATTTTCATCCCTTAGTGCAATAACTCCAGTTAAATGAAGCTTTAGCCACCTATTCTCAGCCAGTTCCAAAAAGTTGCTGAAGTATCTTGTAATCTGTACATGCCTGCATAGAAAGTGCTCCCCCTCTCCCAAGGAATACTCCAAGATAAAGAATAGTTACTTTTAAGAGTCAAGAAAAATCTTAGGATTAAAAGTTAGTTTTGTTTACTACAGCAACAAGAAGCTGATACAGCCCTCTAATTATTCTGCAACATTTTAGATAATTATGGGCTTCACAGAAATCAGTCCAGCATCTGCTTCCTGTAAAAGAACACTGTGCTTCTCTAAGCAGTTTTCTTTATTTTCTTTTAAAATTAGTTCACAAAGATAAAGGTGACTTAAAAGACAAAGTTACTTGGAATTTCACCACCAGAAACAACAGTGGAACAAAGTTTAAAGAAAGTAACAAATTAATTAAAGCTCGCATTTTAAAGGTCTTGGCATTTAATTCCAAACAAGAAATACACAGCATTTCCCAAAGGGAGAAATACGCCTTGACATCCAGGACACACAAAATTAGGCTGAAGCTCAGTTCTCCTGAATTTTTAAGTTTTTTGTTGTGTTATTTAAGTTATAATGAAGAACTAATTTTCAGCAGAAAAGGTAACTATATGAAACCTAGAGGCCTACCTAAAGCCAATAATACTTTGGGAACATATTAATGAGGAAGATACCAGATAAAGAGAAGCCCTTTCAGTCCCCTTTAACCAAGGGACAATGATGATTTTACAAAAGAGGACAACACAGACCAGTCAGGGTAAGTTTAGGATGGGTGTCCATGGATAAGTATTTAACCACTTGAGGTCAGAGTGTAAGTGCTCACTTACTGACATCCTCTCAGTTCAGTCATTTTGTTAGGACTGCCAGCACAAAGCTCAATGCTTTTCTTTCTTCTGCTCTTGCATGGTGCTGGCAAAGTCAGATGAGGACTCTCCACAACTAGGCCTCATTCACACATTTCTGCATCATCTGTCAGAGGCCAAAAGCCAGATATGCAGAAATGGCAAGTGTTCATTTCTCCAACTAAAACAAACATTAGTATTTAACATATATAAAGCACTATAAGTGTATTACACACTTGACAATCCTAAAGTTTCTAAGCTGAGCATGTAGAAATACTGAACTCCATTGTTTTTCCTTTCCCTTCCACAGTGTAAACACCATGGAAAATTTCATAGAGGCACTGAAAGTATGACTGTGTTTTAAAAGCAGTAATTCAGAAAAAACCCTGAAGCCCAGGCAGACTGCAGTCTACCTTCCCGCTGAACAATGCAAAGACCTTCAGGAAAGAGATACACACAAAAACTTAATTGCACCTCACACACAGGGACAGACTAAAATTTCACAAGCAGCTATAATTTTGTTTCTTCCCCAGTTTCATCATGGTCCATAATTCAAAGACCACTTTTTGGTTTTCAGTGGTGGTTTGGATGTTACTTCATTTCTTTTCTACTATTTTAAGCAGAAGTAAATAGCAAACCAGTGATTTTTGTTGCTTACATTGGTTTAGAAGTAGTTTAGAAGTAACAACAATAAAAATTGGAATGATGGTGAACCATAGCTGCTTTTATATATGCCAGAGAACTGAGCTACACCAGAGCAGTTCAAATGCCCCATGGAACAGTACAGAGTAGTGAATTCTGATGAAAGATCTCATATATATCCCATAGCCTAGTGCTACATCCAAAAATATTTATATTTTTGACCAGACAAATATATAAAAGCCTTGTTTTCCCCCAGTCTACCTTCTGCTCTACTTAATACAGTGAGCCCAACCAAAAAAGACAAGTTATGAAAACAGGCTGTGTGGAATCAAATCTGTGTGCACTGGAGCAAGAGCTAAAGGTAGAAGTGCAGCAATTTTGATGTGTTAACTAATACAACTGCAAATCTCATCAAGAAATGAGTAAATCAAAGCTAATTTCCAAAGCATATTGCACTTAACAGTGTTTCTCCACTGCTTCGAGTCTGATCTTGGATTCAACTGACCCTGTGCTCTAGGATTTAGATGTTACCATTTTCCCAGACAGGTCAATGAGATGAGTTGGTCCTGAGCATACAATTTTGAAGCAGCAGGACTTTGTTCCAGACAGTCTAGTGGCATCTTTCTTCACATTGCTTATGTGTTCTTAGAAAAGTTTTTTCTCCTGCTGAAGTACGTCAGCATCTTGTCCAGGCATTGACCCAAAAGGAGGAAGAGATTACCTGTTTTGGCAGTGATGAGTTGCAGGACCAATGGTCGTCTTGTCACAATTCCAGAACCTCGTGGAAGAAAATCCCTAGAAACATTAAAAAAATAGTTACTGGCCAGAAAATAATGCGCAGTTACATAAGATATTGGACTAATTTGGAACCTCCTATGTATGAAAACGGAAAGTTGGTGTGGACAGATTTATATCAAATACTCCTATAAAGTAGGGCTTTTAATTTTGGTTCAAGATAGTAGTAGGTCATTACATATTAGACAAATGTGTATTAAAACTGAATTACTGTCTCAGGGCATTACCAAGCTTCTTCTAGACCATCACATATAACATCTCACCTTGTATAGTAGGAGTACCTGAAGCCATGCCCAAATTTACCAGGCCCTCTAAAATGATTCTGTCATCACTGCACACTTGATTTGAAGAGGATCTGGACATAGGAATACACACACACACACACCACACCAAAGCTCTGGACAAACCAAACTGTCAGCACTCTGCACCTACTCTTTCACACACTTAACTTCTGCCAGTTCAAATCCCAAATAACTTTTCCAACAACACATCTACCCAGAAATTTTTGAGTGAAAGCTGAACACCAGAAGTCCTGTGGGACAGAGGGAGAGAGTATCCTCACACCAGAAAACAAGCAAGGAAACAAAGACGCCAGCTCCGTCATATCATTATGCATCCCCATGATCCTTTCTGTGTCTCTAAAGACAGGGAGACTCCTTATGCAACTGAAAAGAAAGAAACCTAAAGCAAAATAACAGACATTTTTCTCAGGGTCTTCCCCAGTTGCCATATCTATTAAACATTTAAAAACTATGAGATGAGGTTCAGTGAGAGGCTTTGGAGAGTGTTTGCTTCAAATAAGCATCTCCAGAGGAATAAAATTCAGGGGTAAACAGAGTTGCACAATCAGTGTAAGCCGATCAAATCCCCTTGTTTTTCCTGCCTTACAAGGAATATTGAATCACTTTCTTGCCTGCCTTAGCAGCACTGGTAACTTACCTCTCTGGCTCAGGTGAAAAGCAATGCAGCAAAGGATTAGGGCAGGAATTTTCAGTCAAATGGCAGAGATGATCTGGGTGACTGTTGTTATACGCGTAGGTGCCTGTACGAAGGTGAGGCAGGCATGTGCAGTGTCTTTGGGAGGGATGGGGAGAAGGACAAGAGTCAAAGGAACAAAGTACAGCCCTGTCAGCCCTTTAGACAGAACTGCTAAGATAGGTCTGCTCAAGCCACTTGAGAAATCACCTCTTGCCTATAAGGACTGAGTACCTTCATACTGACCTTGCATTACTTAATGGAAGCCTGACTTTCACAGCTCCTTTAAAGGCAGCACACAAACCTGCATAGTTTAGAACAGGCCTTGAGAGTACATCTATGAAAAACAAACCACACAAATATTCAGGATATTATTTGTGCAAATCAGATAATATTAGGTCTGAGCAGTCCCAGGCCAAGACAGGCTCAGGAATGCAACAGTGAACCTCTTTCCACAAGCACCAACAAGGTAACCAGACTCTGGCAGAAGAGAAACACAGCAACTCTACCTGTGATATGAGCACTGAAGTTTTCCTTCCCAACCTAACATCTAGACATTAAAAAAAAAAAAAAAAAAAAAAAAAAAAAAAAAAAAAAAAAAAAAAAAAAAAAAAAAAAAAAAAAAAAAAAATAAAAAAAAAAAAATGCAAGCAGTTCTAAGGCTCCGAGGAACAAGACTAGCTGTCAGCTGTGCCCTGCACCACTTGAGAACTCCCCAGCATTTTGAATGAAACAGTGTTAATTTCTAGCTAAACTGTGTTTCCCTTTCCCAGTACCTGTTAATGTGTGCGTACAGTGTGATTACTCTGCAAACCAAAGCACACCATGAAAGGGGAGGCTGTTCAAACACAAGCTAGCTCATTAACTTCCCTACTCAAACACAGACCTGCAGGCAGAAGTACAATTAATTTGGACCTCAAGTAATCTCTAAAGCAAAGGTACTGCAAAAACATCAGGTGTACTGATTTAAATCTGCTTTGATGCTTTATAACACTTGAGACAGCAACAGGAAACAGGAATTAGGTTAAAGAGATGCCAAAGGCCTTCAAATAGATCTGCTATAATATCATTTTCAACTGCTCATTTCCACTATCTCTAATGGAGAGAAAGCTGCCCCTCAACGAACATCTACTGATATTTTCTCATGGGGAAACAGAGAAAATAGTAATGGGAACATGGTCATACTTCTGTACGCACTGAAATGACAGTAGCCCAGGATGCAGCAAATGCCCATTAAGATTACAGTTTCATACATTGGTTTTCAAGCATTTAAAACCTGTTTTCTAAAAAAAAACTTTTTTTTTTTCATTAAGAAGCTAAACTGACTTGCCACTCAGGACAAAGTGATCACCCAAACCAGTGTCCTCTACAGCACCACAGCAGACAGGAAAATCCTTCAGGGAGTCAAAGGCTGAAAAGATTTATTGATTTTCTGCTTCAGACTAAGCACATTCAGTGATAAAGAACACTGCATTAATGCAGCTTCCAGTGTACGCTGACCTTTCCTCAACAGCAAAATTACAAAGAAAGATAAGACAACTATTTTCCTTCAGCACATCCTCTTAACATGTCCAAAAGCAACGGCATTCTTTAATCCTGTCTAATGAGCTGAAATATTTTCTGTTCAAGCAAACATCAGCAGAGAGAGGTTCCTGCTTGGTGAGAGGGAGAACTGTGTTGATCACATAACCAACTAAACAGTGCAGCAGCAGGACATAAAACTTCTGCTGCAAATGCAGTTTGAAGAGAGAAAATGTCTAAAAATGAAGGTAATGGGGTTCACAGCAAGAGTTCAGGAGAAAATTTCCCCCCACCACTTAACCACTGAATGGGTGTTTTACCTCTGTGAAAGAGACACTGACATCAATCTGCCCACAAGGATAGGGGATTTTTTTTTTTTAACATTTGAAATTTCAGCTTCAGCCACAAGGTAACGACACCTGTGTGCATTATCTGTACAGTTCAAATCAGATGTTACACATAAATCCATAAACACTACTTCCAGGAAAAAAAGCCATTTTTTAACCACACACAGAAATGTAAGTCAAATCTGAAACATAGCTCGCACTTCTTTAGGAAAAGCAACGTAATTCAACAGCAAGGGAATCAGATCAAACACTGTACAACTGCTTCTGCAGAAATGCCTACTCTGATATCCACAGGACAGGATGCAGGTCCTCTTCCCCTCCCCCTGGAACAGAAAACATTATCTAAAGGGTTTGTTAGCGGTGCTGAACAAAACCCCTCTGTATTAGAAATGGCCCCACAACTTATACAAGTAACAGCAGCAAGAAATACAACAGGAATGAACAAAGCCAAGTCTCAAAGGTTCCTTCTGACCAAAAGGACAATGCCTCTCCATGTCCTGATGGCACACCCTAACATTCTTCTAAGGACAGACTTGAGAGAGCTGCTATCCACACCTTTTGGTTAGCATGTATGCATTCGTTTGGTGAGAGCTGGGAGAAAAATTCAAATCAGAGTTGAAGCAGCTGCAAAGAAATCCATCTAGGAAAATATTCATGCCTGAGAATTTGTGCTCAAAGCCACCAACAAGGGGGAGAAAAGGCTGTTTTCTGTGGTGGGGGAGTGAGCCTGGGAGCACCTGTGTGCACAACCACAGAACCATTTAGCAATAATGAGGTGCAGGAAAGAAGAAACACATTGCACAAGAATAAAGCTGGGAATGAAAGCCCTGCTCCTTTAAGAGACATTGATCCTGCATTAAGATTCCAACTACTTTTACATCTTCACTCTCAGAGCATTTTCAGCACCAAGTGCTGTGCTGACAGCAGCTGTACCAGCTCAGCAGCAACACTGCAGTGACAGGACAGTCCATCAGCAAGGCCTGGCCAGTGCTGAATATATCAAAGGCAAATAAGAGGCAAACAGCCAGGTCTGCCAGGACATCCCTTCAGGAACTCATCAATCTTAGAATGCACTCGGCTGTAAGAATATCATTAAATACTTTCAAGAGCAAAATATTTTCAGGGTCAAAAAATTTTTACCCTATAAAATTACTCATGTCTTACAGCACAACACAAGCTATGTTGTCTTCACTCTCTGGTACTGCTAATTTCTAGTATCAGAGATCTGGACAAGTGTATCTACTAAGTTTGGTGCCTACTGCTTGTTTAATGCATAAAGGAACAGATAATAGTTTGAATTTGACTTGCTAAAACCCAGGTCTCAAACTGATGCCATGGGATGGTGAAACAAGTTATCAACGGCCATACCAACACTTCAGCAGTTTATAATAACAAGCCAGTTCGGGCTTTAAGGTGAAAAAGTAATTAGACAACTCATTAATTGAAGAGTCTCATGGAAAAGATGGAAATTTCAGGAAGGGCAGAAACTGTAGTGAAATGCTGAAAAGCAAACTAGACAGGGGCTCCTGCAGTGAGGTGGTCTCATTATAATGCAGGACTGCAGCTTACAAAGAAAAAAAATACATCAAACAAATAAAACATAAACATAATGTGTTCCAGGGGTATTTCCAGGTAGAGTGAGAGTTTCCATTTAGGAGATCTCTGGCACACTAACAGTATTTATTATGTTACAAAAAAAAAAAAAGACAAAACAAAACAGAAAAATCCCCAGTTTGTGTGAAAAGTGATGATGCATCACCACTTAAAACTGATTTGTAGTTTCAAAAGAGTAACTTAAATTTGCTTTTCTTTGCCAGTATAGGACTGAGAAATGTTCTGTGCTTTGATCAGTTACCTGTTCAGTATCACACAGGATAAATGGCAGCTAATTTACATCAATACCAATATAATTAATTCATACAAAACATAGGGGGAATTCAGGAAATCAAATAACCGACAACAATGTCAACAATTACACAGTAACTGCATTAATTAAAGAGCTACAAACAATTCAAATCGATAGTGATGAATTGCTAAAAAAATCAGAATTGCCTCCGAAGAAAAAGCCTCCACATTTTTCAGAAAGGGTAGAAACATGCCAGGCTCAGGACAAGAGCCAGAGCTCTCTTACAGAAAAACAGAAAAGACCCATCTATTTCATTCTGCCAAACAACATTAGCAATGTCATGAACGTTCTCCCACTAACACAAAGTCCATCCCAAGACCCTAAACTTCCTTCAAATGCAGAAAGGCTGTGATCCATCAGCAGCTAATATAAACAACAGTGCACTGGGAGCACTCCCCACAGGCTTTTATTCCCAAGTTTTGCCAAGGAATGCACACAGCTTTAATTGCAGTAGGAAGCAATTATGCCCAAAGTCAAAAGTTTTCCTGGGCCTTTTTCCAACAGTGTTTATTGTTTTATACAACTCCAGCCTGGCACACCAGGAGCACTTGTGGCCATATCAGCAGCTGAACGGCCACATCTGTGCAAAAGAACACACAGTTTCACAGGAACACTGACACATGTCCATAGAGTATCTCCAAGTTCTGTGGAAAACACACACAAGCACTCAAAAAGCTTTCATTTTTCTTCCATTTCTCATAGTTAGCCTCAAAGCAAAGTGCTAAAAAAGCTCAAGAAACAGGAAAAAGCATGGTCCAGTGTAAGCCTGAGGAAGGAAGGCACAAAAATTTTCTAACTTCTTTCATCAGGTTTTAAAAACCCATAAACCAAACCCAGTTAATTTATAACTGGAGAACTCTTAATGCTAAAAATATACATCTGCAGACTTATTTTGCAGATGTGCTCATTCTATCTCACCTGTTCCTGTGCTCACCAATGCCTCAGAGGACCCAGCAGCAGATCCTTCACTCACTTTTAATTCATTACAAAGCAAGGTATGTCCAAGAGATGGGAAATGTACTTCGCATTTATGAAGAGGCCTTCTTAGGAATTAAGTCCATGAGATTTGTCATCACAGACACAAGACACCACTATATTTACTCTTAGTGGCTTTGGAAGCACATATTCTCTACCCTTCAAGTGACAGTACAAAGATAACTCTAGGATATGTTTTCAAGAAGTCTCAAAAGCCTTAAGGTACTACCTCAGTTGTGCTTTGATGTTCTCAACCATGTGTCTTCTTTTAATTCAATAACACAGTAGTGTTTCTACATGACACTGATATTTGGCCATCTATGTTGCTCCTCATCAGCTCCAAGTACAGAGACCAGCTCTTATTGTCAGTCACCACTTGATCTCTCACCTCCTTTCATTAGTTACAGAAGAGTAAATGGTTTTTGTTTTGGCACAATGTCTGTCAATCAAGACTCTCCCACAGCTTTGTTCAATGGCTGTAAAACCTCGGCCTAATATAATGGGCCTTACAGGAAGATATACTGGACAATTAATCTGCTTTATTGAAGACCAATGATACCTATCTTAATTAGGCCTACCAGGCATGCTAAACGCATTTTAGAGGCTGTGGACTTTTAGTGATCTCATGTATATCAGCTCCTAAGGCTCTGTACCAATCTTTCTGGTGTTTTTTTGGAAACCACACAGCATAGATGGCTGGTGCTTAGCTCATGTTTGGTCTTAGTTTGCAGCAACCATTCTTTCAAGGTAAATCTTCCTTCAACTGATGGATCATTTTAATTAATCTGCTCAATCAAGCACAGTCCAATACTCAGGAGCAGTAACTACACACTGCAGCCCATGCCCTGTGTTCAGGTCTTTAGAGGCAAGAAACAGAGTATCCAGACACCTTAGGGCTGTCAAGTCTCACTTCCTCTCAAGCAGGGTACATAAACTTGGTGGTTTTGAGAAGCCATTTTCCAACCCATCAATGTCCTTCACCACCACTGCTCAACTACTGCACCTCAACAGCAAAGCAGGGACACCCTAATTATCCCATCCATCACTTTCAAGTAAGAACACACATTGAATTAAGGAAAATAAAAATTAAAGTGTTGAAAATCTTACACAGCACTACAGCTAGCAGCCTAAAATGTCTCTTTGGGTCTCTTTTCCTCCACTCCTTTATGGAACTGAGACCAACTATAAAAAAAACAGAGGGCAATGGAAAAAAAAAAAAGTCTACCCAAAAAGACTCGACTATGGGAATACCTGAGTATTGATTCTAAATGTGACAAAAAACATAATTTTGAAAAGTCCTTGAAAAACTTCAAATAAGCTGGCAAGGGATTCCAGTCACACTAGCTGAGCACCTCCATAACAAATACACTCAATGACAGTGCTTAGGCACCACTAAGGTGAGAAAGGAAAGCTCGAGATTTCCTCTTCATGTAGAACACTGGAGAGAGAGAAGGCTTAGAAATCCCTGTCATTACACTTCTCTTGGATCTGGAAGATGCTTTCTGTAAGTAGCAGCAGCATTTCTGCCCAACAAGCTGCCAGAAGTTATTACACCCCCCCCCATTAGGCACTATAGGGCTACGAGAAAATCAGTGTCAAAAATTACTCTGGTCCCAATAGTAAAGCCTTCCAGTAAACATAATTGGAATCAACAGGTTCTCCAAAGTAGGGACATCTGAACTCAAGTCTAAGAAGGCACAGACCTTCTTAGACCAAGTCTAATGCTTGCTAATGTATTTTGACAGCAGTGACAGTACCCCACATCACATTTCCACACACAAAAAGGCAAGCCTGTTCACTGACTCAAGGAAAGAAAATGCACTTCCTAGTATTCAAAAAAATGTCTTTTACATGACAGAAAGTTTAAAAATCTCAGTAATGCTTACAGGACTGCAAACTTGCCATACACAGGCATGAAAACCTGCCAGGCAAAAGCCCAGGAGTGGTGAGATGAAGAGTGCTCTGTTTGCAGTGACTGTGCTGGGCTGTGGGCTCGCTGGATGAACAGAGCAGGGAGCTGCCAATGTGCAGGCTCGTGGGCAAGGCACGGTATGCAGGATGCATCTGTCCTCCCTGGCAGCCAGCCAACACTTTGCTGCATCATCCTAATTCCATTTGTGAAAATGCCCTTTTTCCTCTTTCCCTTTTAAAATTTTACAAAAGCTTCTGCTATTTCCTGCCCAACGGCGCTCTCCATCAATTCCGTGGAAGGGGGAGAAAGGAAGCACAAAATACAAAGAAACCCCAACAATTCTCAGAATTTTAGTGTCAGAAAGAATAAAGGAGACTTTGCAAGACAACTTATTCTCCCTAATCAGATATGTCTGCTTTTAGGAAAAGACTCATTTGCATAGGATGTTGGTGCATAAAAGCCCATCCATTCTCAGGATGAATACTAATGCAGCAAGATTCTGTATCTCAACACAAGAAACAAACAACAAAAATTCTTTACTCACTTTAAATTGTTGTCAATGCTCTAAATAGACCTTGGCTGTTTGGGTTTTTTCCCAATCACTTCCAGCTCCCAAATGCTATTAACAATGTTTCTTTAGAAAAATTTGAGTAAAAAGTTTTCCTCCATAATATGATCAGACATAAACAAAAATCTGACAGCAAGGATCAGAAAGAAAACAACATGTCCCAACAATCCAGGCCTATCAGCTACATGAAGCTACTATAGAAATACTTGCATTTAGCAAATAATTCACCTCTTGATATTCTGTCAGGACAAATCTTTTAGATATTGTGAATTGCAGTGTTGTTACCAAAAACTCAGAAAAAAATAAGCTGCTGCTCTTCCTCCCAAATCCCACTGTCCTGAACTAGGATCCATCAGTACAGACTTTCTAAACAGTAGCACAGGATGCAATCAGCTGTGACACTTCCTAGTAAAATCCAAAAAATTTTGCCTCTTCAGAAGCATTGTGAAAATACATTTTTCTTTTGTGGTAGACAAGGTGTTAAACTGTACAATTACCTCTTTTGGTACAATACAAGCCATTTCAGATCATTTTGCAGAGCTGGAATGTAACTGGATTCAATTCTTGTACTCCCTCTGGAATGTATACACAGTGGGAACTACAGTATAAAGAGCATGAATTTATCGACAAGAAGACAACCACAGAAGGAAGGGGGAAAGGAGATTGTTTCCAAAACAAGTGATCCAAGTTTCTCAAACACCTTCTCTTCTCTAGCCGTTTTATCCTTTTATACCTGCCCATTTATCCTTCTTTGAGCCTGTGGTATGTGCAAAATAATATATTGTCCAGGACATTGCAAAGTCTGTTTAGCTCAACAGTGAAATTTAATATCAGCCATGATCTCCCAGCTCTCTGCTCACCAGAAACTGAATTATTACCACAAGAAAAACTTCTATTAGTAGTCTGACCAAAAGAGTGTTTTGTGCTGCTACTTCCCAGAACACTAACAAAGTCATTAGGCTGTAGGTCTCAGTCCAGGCTCCTTCCCAGATCTGACAGATATTGAGGATCTTCTATCAACATTTGTTTAGCACCTGAACAAATAAACAGGTGAGCACACAAGGGCACAACACTGCCTCTGACGGATTATGCCAAAATTTCTTCAGCAGCTTCCAGCTCAGCTGATGAGCAGACCTGGAGGACAGCCCACCTCCCCACTGTCACGCAGCAAAATGCAGAGATGTCTCTCAGCGGTTCTCATCCTTGCCACGCAGAGCCCTGTCTGTTCTCTGCAGGTGAGTTACACACGGGCAGCTTCAGACCATCTCCTAGAGCTGAGCACCATTGAATGTGCACAGTTTTAGGCATCTGCAGTGTACAGAGTAAACAATGGACCAAGTGCCTAAGGTTACTCTGGCTTTGATGATCTCATCTATGAGGGCTGAAATCTATCTGTATTACAGCAAAGAGTAAATCTCCTGCATACCTGAACAACAAAATCTTGGTGATTTTGCACAGGAGCTGGGATGCAGAAATCCCATGCTAGGTACTGAATTAAAGGCATAACTTCCACATACAAATTATAAAAGTTGACATTATCAGTAGACACTTGGGTTGAAAACCTCTCATCTCCAGTTACAGTCTCCTTTACATCCCAGAGGCTATCACAGACAACAGTGCTTGGCAGCACATCAAAGCCCAGCACACAGTTAAACGGGATTTTGCTCCTCTCTAGTTCGATAATGCTGCCTTGTTCATCTCGATGCAACTTGCTGAAGAAAAAGATGCAAGGTCACAGTTAAATAATGCTCATTTCTTGTTCTCAGCATATTTATACTGCAGACACACAGCATTAAAGGGATTCCCTTCCAGTAGCCTGTTACACATGAGCACAGCAAACATGAGGAATTTTGGACTTCTATTTACTGGGAGCCCTTATTATGTTTAAAAAAACCCAAAACCAGTAAGAAAACCAAACCAGAAAAAGCAAAAAATCTCTGCCCCTCATGCTTGCAATCTAGGCACTGTTTGAGAAACTCAGATACTTAGGGGAGTATCATCAATTTGCTCAGTGATCAAGTCAGGGAAGGCAAACCACAAACATGATCTCTCTCAATGACTAAGCTGTTAGAGGTACAAACTAAACACCAGCAAGGGTCCCTCTTTTTGGATGAGGAAACACTGCTACATCTCAGCTGTTCAAAGCAGAATCAAAGACTCAGTTTTGGTTCCACACAGAAATCTAAATCAGCCATCACTCAAACAAGAGAAATGCGTAACAGCAAGTTTTAGACAACACAGTTATCCCATACTGATTTTAAGATTATATGCCACCAGATAGAAGCAGATAAAAGCAAGTTAAAAATAAAAGAATAAAAATCTATATTCTACATACAGTTAAGGCATGTGCGGATGCAGATGCAGGTAATGTTTAAAAAGCAGTTTGAGGTCATACATTAAAGAGTGGCAGAGAGCAGTGTCCATACTTCCATGTCTTTGCTGCGATCCATGGCAGCATCACTCTCGATGTTTACTGGTGAATGTCCAAACAATCACATTGCTAACATCTATTTATCTAAGCTGGAAATCCCCATTTGCTACTTCACCTACACAGGAAAGTGACATCAGCTTGAAACATCAGCAGCAGTGCCCATCAAGAAACAGCAAGACAACAAAGACGTTGGTCATTTGCTGATTTCAATACTACAAAATCCCAAGTGTGGGCTCCTTCCTGAAGGCAGTGAATAACAGGATTTATAATATTATACAAGAATCTAGAGAGTCAGACAATCTGTCAAACTTTCAGAAGTGCCTCTGTATTAAGAGACAGGAAAGTTTGGATGAAATTAAGTAGATACCTACGGTCTGCAAAAAAGAAAAAAAAACCCAACTCACAAACCTCTCCTGAGATGATTGTTCTCCTTTAAAAATGATCAGAGGAGTGCAGCCACCTGAAGTATCTTGATGGATTGAACTCCCAGTAACAACTGCCACTTAATCTGTAGCACTGATTTCTCACAAGGCACTCGAGACCACGCTGGGGGTTTTTTGAACACTGCTTTTTGCAGGGTTTTGAAGTTTTTCTGAAGTCTAGAGCTCAGACTTCAAATACTGCACTTGTGTTCACTAAATGCTACAATACCCTAATAGTACATAGCATGCTGGAGTTAATAGTAAGACAATGTATTCTCATAGGTACACTTTACAAAAAAGCGTGAAGTGTTACTCATTGATTGTTTGGTTTGACTGCTTAGCTTTTAGCATCTCTAAACTGCTTGATACACTGAACTTAAATGCCAGAATATAGGTCAGAGCTCCCTACACTGTGCCTGCCTCATGACAGAGTACAGCTTTTCTTAATTGGCAAAATTTAAATGCCAAAAATAAGAGAGACAAATCCTCAATGTAGTTTTAGAGGAAAAAAATTACATGTGGGGTGGCGGGGAAAAATCAGCGTATTTGTTTGCACGTCTGTTTTTTAATACACATTTCCTTTACTTTGTATATATCAATTCTCAAGACTTCAAAAAAAAAAAGAAATTTAAGTCCACAATGGAGTTACATTTAAGGACAAAACTAGGCCATCTGTATCCCATCTAAACAGCCAGTTTGTTCTTCAATGTGCAAATGCAAAAACTTATTCAGGGAAGAAACCCCAAATGAGCCACTATCTCATTTGCTGCTGTTTCCAATTAATGAAATACCCTAAAAATTCCTGCTTTTGTTGCACCAGAGTATTTTGATAACTAGGCTAATACACTCAATACTGTACTCAAAGCTGTACAATGGCTTAATTAGTCAGGAAAAGGAGTGGCTGACTCATTTCCAGAAGATCCTTAAGATTAAAAAAGAATACACAGCACCACATTTCAGTTTGTATCTCAGTCTTTGGTTTGACTGCTTAGCTTTTTCATGCCTGTTTCACAAAGAGGAGATTTTCTGTAAAAAAGTTTTTCTGTCAATGTCTAGTAACTAAAAGAATAAAATACCTGCACCAATCTTAATACATCTCTCCCAGGAAGCATCAATCTAAATCTGTGTCTACATTCTTCAGAGAAATTTTCTGCTCTAGCAGCCAGAGTTAAAGTCCCTTCTCCTCTCCTAATGACTCAATGCAGTCTTTTCACAACAACCATCTCAAACAGAAAAGAATGAGCTAAGCACAGAAGGAATAGTAATTTCAAAAAGAAACAATCAGATATGTCATAATAAATAGCTCTGCTACATGCAGTGGCCTTAAGATTATCAAAAGCATCTCAGATCAAAAAGCTGCAAAGCTGAATTACACAACCAGACCTCAGGCTCCTAAAATGAAAGTGCCTGTTTGATTATGACTGACAGGCTTACAATCAAGAGCTCACATCTCTTATAAAACAATTATTTGGCCACATGCAGTTTGTATTATATTAAGCAGGAAGGGATGTGAAGAGCTTTCAAGTTGGAAACCTAATTATTAACTTCTTGCTATTTTTAAGAGTAAAACAAGGTTCTGATTTCTGAAGAAGGAGGCCCTGACAAGCTAGCTTGCTATCTGTGTCTTCAGTTATCTGAAAAACCCATTTGGATATATATGAAATAATAGAAAGTGCTTTCTCTCCCAACAGAGTTTACCGGGGTTGCTTCCTGCCATTAGTAACCCTATTACTATCAAAAGCAAGTTTGAAAAGCACAAACAGTGTATAAGCTCATGGCCCTGTACTGCTCTGGAGCACAGGAGTAAGAGGGGCCAAGTGCCTTCTCCCACTGGCAGTCTGCTGGTATTTGTTGTTTGACTCCCCTTTGTGCTTTTCAATTGCTCTCCAACCAACCTCTACCAGAAGATTGCATTAGATCCTTTGCTTCAAACACTGGCACTGCATTTTATGGGCACATTTATTCCTGTTACAAAGAGAAGCAGAAGGAGGTAGGAAGAACATTTGCTCTTCAGACAATTTCATTTCCTCAAACACACACCATATGTTGTATCGGCTGAACCAGCAGTTGTGGTGGCCGGGGGGCCAAACAGCCCAGGTACAGAGGGGGCTCGCTGGCGGACAGGCTCCAAAAGTGTAAGACTCCCCCTTATCTCAGGGAGAAAGGCCTCCCCCATCAGACCCTACGGTGATTCGGTCTGTCTGACTGGCCAGCAGCCAAACTCCCTTGTATGCCTTAAGAGAACGTAATCCAGCCCCCACTCCGCCCCCTCCTTATCCCCATTGGTTGTTGTTGTATTACTCCGCCTCCCTCCTGTACTCCTTTATAAGTGTATCCCGAACAGAAGTGCTTCCTTCTCGTCTTTGGACTGCATTGAAGTAGATGGGTAAATAAACTTCGGTGCCCCACGCAAGGGCCGCCTCTAACTCTTTTGCTTCTAGTGTCGCCTGAGCTAGCTGGCTCAGTGTGAGTGTGGCTGCGTGTTTCCATTGCACGGGTGAGAGAGCTGAGCTGACTTGCGAGGTGCCAAGAAGCACCGCCAGGGGTTCCTTAGCTAAAGGTTCCCCTTGGAACAAGCAGCAGCTTCTCCACCAACACTCACACGGCGATAAAACCATGAGCTCCCGTTATGAACACATGAAGGTCTAACCCATAAATGGAAATTACTGCTGTCCTCGGGTTCTCTCCAGAATCTCTGTTTCCATCTAAATATAACCAGAATCCTGAGAGGAAAACCTTCACACACAGTCTGTGTCTACCAAAAGAAACTGTCTCCTTACACACAGAGGAGCAGTACATAAAGAGGAAACTCCAAATTCCTCAGGGGATGCTAATCCAAATAGCAACAACAATGCACACATTGGGAGATTTGACACTGCCTCATTCCAGCTTAGTTCAAAGCCAGCCTACAGTGAGACAACTGGGTGCCACACAATTCCTGCAGCAGGCAAACATGCAGAATCCATCCTCAATCAACACCACCATCAATGCAAAACACATGTGAACTACCCCAAACATATTCCCTGCCAGCTGGTAGTCATTAAACAATGTGTGCACCTAAACAAGCCTTGGTGCAACCCTGGAGAGAGTGATGGATATGTGTCATTCAGCAGCTTCAGAAAGAACAGGACCTGGCTCCCACTTCCAGGCCAGCTGCCAGCCCACAGAACTGTGCCAGCACCAGATCCCTCACAACCCTCCAGAAAAATTATGGCAGTGCATAAACTAGATGGCAGATAATGCTGCATAGGCCAACATGATTCCTAAGACCCATAAAGAAGTTCCAACTCTTGATACCACCCTGCAAGTCACAAAATAGTTTCTACTGTCCAAGTGCAAAAAAAAGCAATCTTTGCACAAGCAAAGACCCTGTGGAATACTGAAACAGGCACAGTGCTACAGTGGCTACAAATAGCAGGGAATAACAACCTGATCCTAGACTTAAGAACCACCTTACCAACCTTACCACAGCTCCACTGACAAATACTGAGGTTAAAAACCAGCAGCATGTTTGCAGCAAGACCCTACCTTTCACATGGAGGATATGCCTTCCTCATACCAATTACGGCTATTCCTGAAGAGAAGAGATCTTGAATGTCTCTCTGGAGGTTAAGAGTTCAAAATCTACTAATGATAATGATTCATGTGGTCAAAAAAAAAACCAAAACCAACACAACAAAAAAACCTCACCACCACAAAAAATCCAAACCAAAAAACTAAACAAATGCCATGAGAATTAATGCTCACACTTCAGAGCAATGCAAGGACTACTTTATTTTGATGTTAATTTCAAAGCTATGTTACTATTAGTTAAAGTTGGCCCTGTGGTTGTCAGAGGTCACGCAATGTACTAGTAACACAGAGAAATGAGCACAGCACGGCTCTACAGGGAGACTTGTTACCTCTACAAGCCATATTAAGACATATGTGGATGAAACAAACTTGTTTGCAGAGAGCAGCTGCATTATCCCATAAAAACAGGAATATCCTATGGCTTACTAAAAAAAGACACAGGCCATTTGTCTGCTGATCTAACAAGTAAAATCCTCTTCCGAACTCATGGATATTTATTAATCTCGTTCTGAGGCCTCACAACCAAGTTCTCACAGCTTAGCAAGGGCACATCTGCTGACCACACGTACTCACTCAGTCTGGAGGAAAGGCACAAGCAAAACATCGTTGCTCAAGTCTCGTGGAATAGGTTTGAAGGAATGCATTTTCATGTCATTTTTGCAACAGGCTCCAAGGTTGCAAGTAGGGATCAGATCAATTCGTGCTGGATCTCAAGAAGTTACTGCATAAAACAATGATGTGGAACTCTGAAACCAGGTTGAAAGAATCCAAACTCCAAATCCCATGTGACAGAGTCATGCTGGTGTTTCACAGTAGTCTGTAATCTCTTCTCTGAAGAGACTCTCTTGCAGTGTCTGCAGGCTGCACAGTGAATAACTACACAAGTGAAAAAAGTTATTGCCCTCGGCTCTCCTTCACAATTCTTCCTAGAAGTGCCCATGTCTCACTCGTGCAGCTGGTGCCAGCCTCTTGTCCAAACAGGCCAGATCAGCACAAACTGTTCATTTTCACCTTCTGCTCCAGCCGGGCACATCCAGGCGGCTCAAAAGAACAGCTCCACCTGCGGATCAGATGGAGCAGATCCCTCTGGCAGCGGAGCAGTAACAAGCATCTGGGAGCAGTATGATCTTCCATCAGCACAGCTGGATCCAGAGACCACAGCCCACAGCCCACCTCACTCAGCCCTGACCCCAGAGACCAAAATATCCTCACTGACAAGAAAAATGAAGATGCTTTTTCCCCTCAGCACACGTGCTTTGCGCAGCTTTGCGGACACAGCTCAAAAAGTCAAAAGGTTACCAAAATACTTTTTAAGGACTTTTTAAAAGGAAACAGTAATAATTTGATGGCAAATCCTGCTTTCTGAGGATCTCATTTATGTTTTCTAAACTCGAGAGACTAGGCAGTACTGTCAACATCACTAGTTAGCTACAGTCTTCAAGGAGAAAGAAGAGGCAGAACTGACATTTAACACAGTCAGTTCTTAAGAATAGATGAAGAACCACTATACAGTATTTTTATACTGGGTATCAAGAGCTATTGCAGCCTGACACATGGCCAGGTTATGGAGTGTCACAGCATTTAATATTACCTTTGGTGAACATCTCTGCACATGAAAGTCCCCCAATCACCAACACACAACAATATTTCGAACCTGTAATCCTGACTAGGATCGCAGCTCCGCTGCGGGAGCACCACCTCCCTCGGGGAGCCCGCAGCTATTTGCGGCAAACGCAGCAGGAACTTCATCAAACAGCACGTGAAGCCCATGTTTACCTCGGGACGTCCCCAGAGGCACTGCCTGGCCGTCAAAAAGCACCACCTGAATCGTCAGGCTTCCCCTTTTCCTGTCACTAATTTGTTAGAAATGATGCGCACGTTGGACTTGACGATCTTGGAGGTCTTTTCCAACCTTAATGACTCCGTGATTCGAATACCCACAGGCGCGTTGGGACGGTGCGAATTTATATGCGATGAGATGGGAGGAATGAGCCGCCCAGAGCCAGCACCCCACCGAAATTAGGGTTTGGGGCTTTAAATACCTTGCTCCCCTCAGGCAGCGGTCACCCACCCCCACACACACACACGCACACACGAACCGGGCACACGAACGCGCTCGCACCGGAGCCACGGCGGCTTCCCCGCAGCGCGCACATCACATCACGGGCGCTGCCGGGCCAGGGCCCGCCTCGCCACCCCCAAGGCACCGCGGGGGGAGGGACGCCGAGCATCCTTGGTGGGGACCGAGCACCCACGGTGGGCTCGGAGCCGCGAGCTGTTCCCCCCGGGCTCCCCCAAAAAACCCTCCTCGTCCATCCCCGCCCGCCACCGCCCNGAACAGCGCGCGCTCCGGGCTGTGTGAGGGGAGCGGGGGGTGCGCGGGGGCGCCGTGCCCGCCGCCCCTCACCTGGAGACGCAGTTCTCCAGCACGGAGCTCTTGCCGGCGCTCTGCCCGCCCACCACCGCGATCTGCGGCAAGTCGAGCAGGCAGTTCTGGCCCAGCGCCGCGAAGGCATCCTGCAGCCGGTTAACGAGCGGGATGAGCCCCTCCATCCCGCCGCCTCCTCCTCCTCCTCCTCCGCCCGTGGCCGCTGACAGGTAACGGCCGGCGCACTGCGCATGCGCCCCTTTCTCCGCGGGCCTGGGGGCGGGGCCTCCGCGAGGAAGCCACGCCCCCTCTCGTGCGCATCCCGGTGCGGGTGCCACGCTTGTCCCAAAATCCGTTCTTCCCCCGGGGTGCCAGAGGCCAATCCACGCACAGATTCGACGGGTTTGATTTATTTAAAGTTCTGCGCAGAAAGGGGCTGGGTGGCAAATCCACAAAGCCAGCACAACGACTGTCAAAAGTTTTCCCTTTTTGTGGATTTTAACAAACCAAGGCATTAACGTTTATTTGCTACAAGTTATCTAGCTTGCTTATTAATTAGTATTCTATCTTCTGTTGGTTAATGATCCTCTTGCTTCCAATTCTAATTAGTCTTCATGCTCAGTCTTCCTCTTGCATCAGTCGGTTTTTTGCGTTGGTGGTCTGTGAGTCAGTGGTCACAATTTGGCCCTGCCAGAATTACCTCTTACCCAGTCAGAGCTGATTTCAGCACAGTTGCTCAGTTGTTTTTATTAGTTTCTTCCTTATCTTAGGAGTTCTGCCAAATGTCCTTGTGGTCCCTAAATTCTGCATTCTTTGTGTCCACTATTAGTGCTACACCCTTCTTCCCAAGCTTTGATAACCTCCCCCTAGGTCTGAGATAACGGAAACATGTCGAGGCCTAAACCTTAACAGGCAATTCTACCGACAAATAATTCGTCTTTCTACCACCTGGACATCACTTAGAGCTTGCTTGTTAGGGACTGTTTCTTCACAGATTGCCCAGAGAGGGTGTGGAATCTCCCTCACTGGAGATATCCCAGAACCAACTAGATACAATCCTGTGCCTGTGCTCTGGGATGACCCTGCTTGAGCTGGGAGGTTGGACCAGATGACCCACTGTGCTCCCTTACAACCTTACCCATTCCGTGATTCTGTTCCTGCCCAGGGACAAGGCGACCTTGGTGCTGGGATGCTTGGACATGAGGCGCATGGTTCAATCAGGTCCATGCACCGACCATGAGACCACCATGCTGCCCCTCTCCCCTGAGAGCCCCAATCCCAACTAGCCACCCCATTGTTCTGGTGGAAAGGGCTGTGGCAATGCTCAGCCACAGGCAGGAGTGCTGCCAGGGTCAGACACATTCATTGGAGCCATGTCAGGGCAGGCCAGAGGGTCCGGCAGGGCTGGCAGCAGGTGGGAAGCAACATCAAGGTCCAAGCCACATCACTGCAGCGGGTTCAATTAAAAATGCACGCCGACGCTGAGCTAAAAGCTCAGGCACACAACAGAGATGAGATTTATCTGTGATTACTGGCAGCAGTCACATCATGAGAATGTCCAAAACGCAGGCTTTGGAGTCCTGCAGCGATAAAAGTTAGCCTCTCTATTAAACCAGACACTGGCCTTGCTCAGCGTGAAAAGCAAAACAAAAGGGAACTGTGAACATCCCGCAGGCTGACGGAGACTAACGATCTGGAGGATTATCAAAACTTCTTGGCCAGAGCTCTCAATAAGTGTAAAAAATTACTCTCTACAACAGACTAACTTATAACTCTGGAAACAAGTAACAGTTTTTAATCAGCATAATGCAGAGATGGCTTCTCCTCGCTGCTGCAGTTAGATCACAGCCTCTGGGAAAAGCCTTGCCATCATTTCTGTCTAGTTGGGAGCCTGGGAGTTATTGACATAATTATGCCAATTAGCAGCATGATTATTTCTTTCCTCACTCCTGGATGAGCAGGCTATGCCAGGAAGCACTAGAGTAGCTGCCTGGCCTTCCTCCAGTTCTTGGGTTTCTATGGAGGCTGGAAGTTGGGAAGAACAGTATCACCTCATCTGAGTGTCAGAGCACTTTGTGCTGCCCCCATGAAATAATTAAGATCCGTAGAAGAGCAGCCTGGCCATAGGATTGCATCTCCACAGTAGACAAATGAAGATTGAGAAAGGCACCATGCCTGGGGAGCAGCACTATGCACACCTTCAAATTGATAACCCAGGGAACTGTCCTTTCTGTGACTTCTTTAAACTCCAGCTTTCGGCTGCTTCCATGATTAAAATAAAATAAATTAGGAAAACTACTAAGATTAGGAAAAATTCCAATTATTCCCCCAAGTCAGGGAAGTTTCCAAACCAAACCTTTTTGTCTGGTGAAGCAGAGTTAAAGCCACTAAGCCCACGTTCACCCTGCAACTCTATCACTTACAAAAATCCACTCTCCCCCCTCCAAGGAAAAAGCCACAAGAAGCCAAGTATAGATGCTTTTTCCCACCTTCTGGAAAAAGCACAAACAATTTCATTATGGATGCTTGTGTTATCATGAGAGGTTTTCCTTGGTTTTCCAACAACTCCAAGAGAGCAGGGAAGGAGAGAGGAGAGGCACCCAAGCATATCTTCAGGTCTCTGCTTTTCCTGACTGACTTCTCTGGGCAGCTTGTTCCAAACCCCCACGCAGAGCCCAGCCTGGCTTTCTGAATTTGCCAAGGTTCAGAGTGGCTAAATTAAAAGGAAACTGGAGTACTACTGCAGAGACCATTGCAAAGCTTCTTGTAACAAACAATACAAGACCCAAACCAGTGTCAGGGGGCCATGCAAGAAACTGATTTTTGGGGGAGCAGTAGGTGCAATCCCCAGGAGAACAGAGTTGCGCTGCTCAATAGTTAACCAGCTAAACACAGTCTGGTTTTACCCTGTGCTCAGTTGTGCCCCACAATATTTATCATTTCCTTTTGCCATGTGCGAGGTTCAGCAAGGAAAGAAAACCTCCGCCAAGCACCTTTCCTGGCATAGCAGGAAGGGTGCCCTGCTCCCCAAAGTGACGTGCCGACTCCAACAGTGTGGTCTGATGTCACATGTCACCAGCTCCAGCACAGCCTGCCTGGGGCCCCCAGCTGAAGCCTCCAGTGCATTTCAGATCAAGGCTACAGACAGCAAGTTTGTCCTGCCATGACTTTCAGAAAAGTATACGGCAAAAATAGCCTGGCTTCAGGGTGCCGCTGTAGCATATGAACCCACAAACTCACGCACAGACACTTCTCCCTAACTAGACAGTGTGACGTTGAAACTGAGGACATTTGGATCAGGTCCCCAGACTGCTTCACAAACACACACCAGTGCAATTCCCTTTGTGAGGAATGAGTTATATATAAACGATCCGAGTGGAGACTTGCAGATGCCTGCAGTGAAGAGCCAGTCACGCTCCCCTGCCAGGAGAGCAGGCAAGACCCCGGGGCGAGCAGAGAGCAGGCGAAGCTGCATCCTCTCCTCTAAGAAGAAGGCAGGTTCCTTCACACTTGCTCTTCTCTCCAAGGACCTTCCTCACCTCCTTCTTCAGACACAAACCCAGAGTTTTTGCAGAGCTTTTCAGGCAGCGATAGTCACAGAGCAGGAGGAGGGGTGGGCAAGGAGCCCGTGCAAGGGGGAGCTCCCAGGTTCTCGGCAGCACTTGGATCTGCAGTGGAGCTGCACGAAGGTGCCAGTCAGCATTATGCCTGTGTATCTGCCAGGAGGAGAGCTCAGACCTTGAAGCTGCAAAGGATGGAAATCAAGACCGTGAAAGAAAGCCAGAGTGGCTGCAGAGCTGTGATTAGAGTAGTAGCTACAGCATTCCCTCTAAAGAAGATGTGCTTTTTGCCTTCCCCCCGCAGCCTGGGGCACTGCTGACTCACTCATCGCAGGACAGTGACAAACCAATCCCTGTCCCAATCTCTCCTCTTTCCTGCCCTGTGACCTCCAGCTGCATTCTTTAGTCGGGTGCATCCAGTTGCAGGGTAGAAAAAGGGCACCGTGCTGCTTTGCAGCCTGCGGAGATGTTTCCCTGCAGCCCTGAGCACCCCAGGAAAAAGCTATACTCCCTCACTGCAGCCTGGCAGCATGCCCGCTTCCTTGGTCCCAAAGCCAGACAAGCCAAGTGCTTCCCCAAGGGAAGATTTCACGGACAAAACACTTCCCATGCACTTCCAGCCTCTGGGAGGTGGCTGTTGCAGCTGTTGTGCTGGACCGTGCCATTCCTGCGCCGCAGCAACATCCCCAGGCAACGGGGCCGAGGCTCTTCCCAGCTGAAGGGAATCAGCCTCAGTGCTCAGGCCCTGCAGCTTTTATTGCTGCAAAATCTCTCCCAGCTGCTTGATGTACTTTCAGCTGGTGACAGTATGTCCCTTATCCACCTCCACCCTCTTCCCAAGAGGGAACTGAAGCATCATTCTCTTTTCTTCTGCAGAGCAGGGACCTGGGCTGTGACACCATATTGGGTGTACGTGTGGCACCCCATGAGTGCATGCCTCATACTGTCACAGTCCTGCCAGCAGCCACCCTGGCCCAAAGAACCTCTCTGCATCCTTCCACCGAAGATCAGGAAACCCAGGGCTGACCCACCAACTCCCAATGTCTCATTCACTGGAGTGGCAGCAGGACACGGATGTGATGCTCCGAGAAGGACTGGGACTGGACCAGACCAAAGCATCCCCAGCTGGCTACAGCCTCACACCTGAGCCGTGCGATGAGTTACACACCCGCCTCTTTTTGTGCTGAGAAATCCAGAAAGGAAAAAGTCGACATCTCCGTGCCAGTGGAGGTTGCTAAGTGACGGCAGAGCTTGTTTCTATCCCGCCACTGACAGCGTGCCTACGCTGCAAAGGAAGGAAGTGAGGAGTAAGGGATGTAAACATGAGTATATTGCCAAAACACTCAACAGAATCACAGTTGCCGAACATATACACTAGCCGCATGTTTTGGCTGCCAGCAGAGAAATATTTACTACGTGTCAATTACTCCAGCCTTGGAGCGTTTTACCTGCAGAGGAGGATTTTAGGTTTTTGCAGCACTCATGCATTTGCCAGTTTTCCAGCTGAAATTCATGCCCAGACAAAAGTTGTTGGGCTATCAATAGCTGCAAGAACAGCTGCAATGAACTGAGATTTCATCCTTACATTGTTTCTAATAGATGGCTTTTGTTTTTCCACCAGGATGTGGCGTTATGCAGCATTTTGGAAGCACAACAGAAAGGGAGGACTGGACAAGGGAGAGATGAAGGCAGCCTTTGTATGAGCTCCTGGGGAAGAAAGGAGATGGTTTTGGTGAAAGAAAGGGCGCACACACACACACAAACCTATGCTGCTGGAATTACGTTGAGAATTGCAAACTAAGTTAAAAATAGAGTAAATGCAGCACTGCTGATCCAGTCGAGAAATTTGCCATCGCTAAGCTGGGTGGATAATAGATATCTTTCAAAACAGTGCTCATCACAGAGGAGCTTTAGAAACTAACTGCATGGGGGCAGGCACACTTCCACCCTGCTCCAGCTCCAGCCTTGTCTCTCCCATGTGCTGTCCTGAACACACTACAGGAGGAGAACACACTGGAGGACTGACTGGGTGGTGAGTGACATACGCACAGCACCTACCCAGGCTGCCAGCCTTTATCTGAGGCAGAGAGCAGGCAAACCCTGCTCTCCTGTGCCTGGGAACCATCAAAAATATTTATTAAAAAAAAATCTGCTCCCTCTTTGTAGACGCAGGTTAGCCCAGGGAGAAAGTAGGGCACCGATATGTCCCTCTGTGTGAAGGGGAATAAAGTAGGGAGCATCAGAGAAGAGATCTGAACAGAGCAGTTCCCAAAGTAGAACCTGCTGGCAAATTAAAATTAAAGTTCAGCCCCAGCTGTTGATCAGAGGGAGGTGCTTGCTGGCAGCACAGCTGCCACAGTGCATCCTGGGCACCAACAGCCCCATCTCCTGCACTGGTGCAGTGGCCATGGTCCCCACCGCTTCAGAGGGTGAGAGCCTTTGGGTTGTCCTTTCCACGGCCTCATGGAGCTGGGGAACTGCAAACTCTCAGGCTCATACACTCTCTCACTTGCTTCCTAAGTGGCAGAGGTTTTCCCACAGATGGAGGAGAGCTGAGTCCTTCCAAGCAAGGAGAGGCCAATGAGGGGCAGCCCGAGACCCTGGTGAGGCAGGGTATGTGAGCTGCAGAGCTGGGACATGGCTCCAGCAGTGATGCCAAGACACAGATCTCTCCTGGGATCACCTCCTGGTGTGTTGTTACCTCCCTGGGCTGTGGAAAGGTGGCTGGGGAGGGTTTGCTTTGGAAGCAGCTGCCAGAAAGATGTCCTCACTCAGGCTGCCAGTGGCAGAAAGCATGGAGTGAGGGTGCAGGAGCAGGGGCAAAGCATCAGTTTGTCACCTTGCTGTCTGCAAGCTGGTCACTTTGGTACCACGAGTCAGACTCATTTTGGTACCAGCTGTTGCAGGGGAGAAAGACAAACCCCCCAAAAATAGCTTCTGATGAATGAGAACCTGCAGGTCAGCCATCTGTAAGCAGCCAGGACACACAGGGCAGCGCTTCAGGTAATCCTTGCAAGGAGGGACCAGGCTCTGAAACCCTTGGGAGAAACAAAATGAGCTGTCAGGGCAGGATTGGGGTGCTGTGGGAACACCCCAACGGGTATTTTCTGGCTGCCCTTTCATCCTGCAGGAAGGCTGACCTGCACCAGCTGGGTGAGCGGGTTGGTGTGGCCAGGAGCCCGAGCCCAGGGCTGGGTCCCTGCTGGCCCTGGGGGAGAAGGGTTCAGAGCTTGGGGGTTACAGGTTTTAGTTCAGTGGCGATGGCTGGAGAGATTCAGAGGAGGGGAAACATAGTGGGATCCTGTTTGGGGAGGGTGAGTGGTGAGGGGGCAGTGGGGTTCAAGGGGCAGCTGCCTGCTCCCAGGACATGCCTTTGAAATGCAGAGGTGACCGTACTTTTTCCAGGGGTGTGGGTGCTTCAGAAATAAGCCTTAGCAAAGCACCACAGGCCTCAGAGCACTCTGAACACTTTATTCTCACAGCTCGCAGCCCACCCACACACATCCACAACCAGGCTTGGAGCAGGGCTGGGGCTCTGCAGAGACACCAGGAATGCTGGAGATGCAGGGAGAGGCACCATGAGAAGGAAGGAGCTGTGCTGAAGGGGAAGGAGAGACGAAGAGATGTTTTTCCCAAAGTGGGAAAGCAATGAGGACACAGCCAAACCCACAGTCCTGCCAGTCCCACAGCACCTTCCTCTCCCCCACCAGCTCAACGCTGCCCCTTGGGCTGTATAGCCCTCCGTGGTGCTGGACCCCTTCCTCGGGAGCCACGCTGCAGGAAGCACCTTCCTGCCATCCTTCCAGCAGGCCCAGGCCAGCATTGGCCCCCCACAGGGTGGCAGTCCCAGCCACGGGCACCCTGTTGTGGGGCCACAGCCCCCACAGGAGGACCACTGTTTTGGAGCAGCATCAGAACCCCCCTCAGAGGATGTGGACGGCCTGCAGCACGTCTGCCAGCATGTACGAGCTGTCCCAGGGCCGTCCAGGCTGCCGCAGGGCCCCCTCCAGTGCCCGCGCACGCGCCCCCAGCTCTGCGGGGTCACGCCGGCCCTCGGGGCTGGGCTGGCAGAACAGGATCTCGTTGACCTCCCCTTCGATGCGGCGCACATAGAGCAGCGGGAAGATATCCCTGAGGGTGGCCAGGACAGACTCCTTCAGCTGGGCGTCACGGCACACCAAGTTGAGCACGAAGACTCCTGCAGCAGGGCGAGAGGGAAGAGAGTTGAACCAGCCTGCGTATACCACCCTGCTCCCTGCAGGAACATGGCTGGATCGGTGCCATCCTGGTGCAAATGCCTCCCTCACGGCAGCACAAGGAGTACCGGCATCCCCCCAGTGCCCCTGGCCCCGCTCCACATCCCTGCTGCCTACACAGGTCGTAGGAGGCCACAAGATCTGTTCTCAGGTACCTCCTGCACCTTCTGCTTCCAGAAAACTCTGCTGCCCCTCCAGGATGTCTCAGCCTGCCTGACGGAGCAGCATTGCAGGCCACCCACTCCATCCTGCTGTCACAATGCCCACTGAAACACCCAGATACGGGACCCACCAGGAGAAGCGGATGCCATGCAGCAATCCTGGCTGTGGCCGCTATTCTCCAGGATGTGAAATGGTGGCACAGCCCCAACTCCACACAGAACTGGTCAGCCTGGTTATGGGGACATGGCCAGATCTCCCCTCCTACCTTCTGGCTTGAGGATGCTTTTAACTTTTTGCAGGAATGGCTTTTCCACAAAGGCTGGGGGTGGGCAGCTCATCCCCACCGTGAGGTCTTTGCTGTCCACATCGAACATGACGGCATCGTACTGGGCTGGTGCTGCAGGAAGAAGCACAGACAGTTGTTATCCCATGGGACAGAGGTGAGCCACACAAGTAGTGGGAAGGCAACAAACGGGATGGTTAAGACACCCCTTCCGCCATGTTATGGGTGTCTTCTCTGCTGTGGTTTCTCTTGACAAGCCCTTGGTGCTGGGGGAGGCAACAAATCTAAGGTCCTCTACACAGGCTGGCAAGGACAGGCTGTGAGCTGCAGAGACCTGGTGAGGCTGGAGATTGTGACACATGGCAGGAGATAGGCAGGAAGAGGAAGCAGGTGGTGACAACAGCCCAGGACTCTGCTCCCCAGCGTGTCACCCACCGGGCTCGATGGGGCACCCCGGATGCTCTGTGAGATGGTACCTTCAGCCGCCAGCTTGGCCACGTAGTCCAGGCCATCAGAGACATGCACTTGCATCCGGTCGCCCTGGGAGAAGCCGAACCAGTGCGTGGCCACTTCCAGCATGGAGGGGTCAATCTCCACCACGGCCACGCGGGCCCGCGAGAAGTAATCGTGGACGAAGAGGGGCAGGCTGCCCCCGCCGAGCCCCACCACCAGCACTGCCAGCTCTCCTGCCAACCAAGAGCACCCAGTGAGCCACCAGGATGCCATAATCCCACTGCTCGTCCCACCCACCGTCACCAAACCGCTTTGGGAAGGGTGCACGGGGCACCTTGGCTGAAAGAGCCTTCCCCCAAGGAGCTGTGGCATGGGGACACACGCGCACCTGCCCCCAGCACAGCCTCCCACTGCCAGCCTCGTCACCTGGGAGGGCGTCGGGGCCCCCCAGCAGGCAGAGCCCCGCAACCATGGCCTTGTGGTGCTCACAGCACAGGTAGCTCTTGTCGATGGCTCCAGGTGGCTCAGCGGGGCTGGGTTTCTTCTTATCCTTCCTCCGCTTCCTCTGGCCTGAATGACACAAGACATCGGCTGGTAAGGCAGGGTGGGAGATGGAGGTGCTTTCTGGGGACTAGTCACCCCCAGCCCTGTCCTACCCATGGTGTAAAAATGCTCCCAGAGCTGCTCTGGGACAAGACAGGCAGGCCCCAGCGGGACTTTTACCTTCCTCCTGTATTGCTCTCACTTTCTGTCACCCCAAAAAATCAGCCCCTGCCTTTTCCCAGCTGCCCCATGTACCTGGGAGAGGTGTGGGATCCAGGAGCCGAGCCTCTGACTGCACCACGTTCCTGTTGCGGAGGAAGATGAGGCGGCGGAAGTAGCAGCTGCCATCTCCCTTCACGTCCTCCACGACGTACTCCCCGCTCAGGGGGCTGGTGTCGCAGTGCCGCACTGTCCGCACCCCGATGTCCCCTCCCACAGACAGGAAGGGCACCTGCAGGGAGGACAGGGGCTGCTGTGAAGGAGGAAAGGCTACAGGAACAGAGTGTGGCATTCTCACTGACTATGGCTACAGAGCCAGGACACGGCAAACACAACAGGGGAGCAGTGGGATGCCACAGGAGAGCTGGGGATCTGCACTAGATTCACTCCCAACACAGGGAATACAGGGAGCAAACACATCAAGATTTTTTGCAAGAGCTCAGGTGTGTGGAGTTGGGGCAGGAAGGAGGCGACAGAAGGAACAGAAGTTAAAGCCAGGATTAAGAAGGGGCTGGATGCTCTCAGGGTTTCGAGTGCTCTGCTTTTCTTGGGATACTGGGTTTTGGAGGGCAAGGACTTCATACTGAATCCTGCCACACAAGCACCTCAAATCCTGCCTCCAAGCAAAGGCAGACAGCTGGAAGGAAAACTGAGAGAAGCTGCACCTGAGGCCCATCCCCTGCCCACCAAGGCATCAAGCTCACACCTTGCAGCTTGTTCTCCCTTGGAGAAGAGGGTTTCCCTGCTGGCAGAGAGCCAGCCTGGCGCTGGTTTTGGGAAGCCCAGCTAGGGGACCGGGTGGTGGGGGCTCACCTGCTGCCGGGCAGGGAGGCCCGGCGGGGCCAGCTCCATCACCTTCCCCGACAGCTCCGCCTGGATGCCGGCCATGCCCTCGTAGTGCTGCTCCCTGTGCAGGGCCACCGTGAGCAGGCGCCCGAAGCCCGCGCTGGCCGCCAGCTGCCTCCGCCCTTCCTCCGTCCCAAAGAGCCACTCGGTTTCTCTGCCCTGTGGGACTGCAGAAGCGGCTGTCATCAGTCTGGGCTGCTCCTGGCCCTCAAGCCTCCAAGGAAGAAGCCACAGGGAATGGCAAGATATCTCAGGGAGGTACCGCCGCTTGACTAGAGCCGTGCACTGCAACCATTAAGAGAGCCAGGATCTCCCCTGTTTTGGGCAGGCTCATGCAGGAAGCTGGAAAAGCCACATCTCATTAGAAGGGGGAGTCCAACAGGCTCCTGACCTGTCTCCAGGCTGTGCTAAGCCCCAGCTTTGCAGGCGTGCAGGGAGGGAGCAGTGCTGCTGGCAGAGGCCGACACGTCTCCGTGAGGTGCAAGCACAAAAGCCAAGCGCAGCCCCAAGAACTCTGGCCCTGCAAGCCAGGACACCCACACAGAGCAGCGATGCCTTTCCAGCTGCAATGTGCTAAGTTGGCTGTCACCAGCATCAAGGCAGGAATTGCCACCTTGGAGGCAGGGCAGGCAGTGTCCCTCTGAAGGGAGATGCAGCCAACAAGCTCTGTGCCAGATCTCTGCTTGCACCACCAGGCAAACACATACCCCACCACAAAGCCAGGACTAAAACAGCAACCAAACCCCGCACAGGTGGGTTATTTCCCTCTCCAGCCCCAAATTCAACAGGCCCTGAAGGGCTGGCTGTTTTGCAGCTCCTGGCCAGGACACCACCTCACTGCAGCCTGGACAGACTGTACTCACTGATGAAGATGGCAAAGTGATTGTCCCGGGAAGGTTTCACTGAGGGGCTGTCGACCACGTGCAGCGTGTAGCGAGGCTTCCCGGTCTCTTTGTCACACAGATCCAAACAAACCTGTTCCCTGCAGGGGGTTTTGCTTATCTGGCTGCAGAGCAGAGCATAATGCTGCCTGTCCTTCACTGCCGCCACCAGCCGCTCCGCGCTCTCCATCCGCATCGGCTTGTCCTGCTCCTCGGGACAGATTTCCAGGATCTGTGGTGCCGAGCCAGGGATCTTCCTGAACTTTGTCATGACATACACAAAGACCGGTAGGACAAACTGCTGTTTGTCCCCGCTGCTGGCCACCTGATGGACACGTACGACCCAGCCTTCCTGGGAGAAGTATTCCACGGCTTTCTTCAGCACGTGGGCTTGAGCCAAGGAGATGCAGAGGTAGCGCCCTCCTACCTGCAGGACCCGGCTGATCTCAGCAAACATCTGGTCCACCTTGGCTATAGTGGCCTCCTCTTCATCAGTGAGGAGGGCATCCAGCGTGCCTTTGTCCAGGACCACTTGGAAGTGGGCATCAGGGAAGTCCATCTGGAGCATGTCCATCAGCAGGTAGCTCATCTTTGGCCTTGTGCTCCCGCTGCGCTCCTGCATCTGGCTGATCACGGCATCACTGATGTCGATGTTGACGATGTCCTCGCACATTCCCACATCGTACATCTGCTCGCTCAGCTCCGAGTTCCCACAGCCCACCACGAGGACCTGGGGAGTGGCACAAGAGCAGTGTGATGGTGAGAACACCCTGGAAACAACCCCCAAAGCATTTTGTGAGTAAATACCAGACATGTCTAGGAGCCCTCCATGAAAACCACACCCACAGGGCATGCAAACCCAGTCTCTGGGGCCCAAGACAACATCTCCATAGAGAAAAGTCCCATGGACACAGAAGTGACGTATCTGCTGCACATCTTTTGGGGATGACCTGGGTGTTTCAACCCCCAGAGGTCCCCGACCTGTGGGTCTCTCCTGTCCTCTGGCTATGGCACACTGGGGGCTTCACACTGTGTCAGTGCACGGCGGCAGTTTATGGCAGGACACGGCAGCACAGAACTCACACACACAGAATCACACAGAATAAATTTGGTTGGAAAAGACCTCTGAGCCAAACTTATGACCGAACACCTTGTAAACCAGACCATGGCACCAAGTGCCACATCCAGTATTTCCTTAAACACATCCAGGGACGGTGCCTCCACCACCTCTCTAGGCAGTCCATTCTAATGTCTAAGCACCCTTGCTGTGAAGAAATTATTTCTACTGTGCGACCTCAACTTCCCCTAACGTAGCTTAAGACTGTGTCCTCTCATCCTGTCGCTGGTCGCCTGAGAGATGAGGCCGACCCCCACCTGGCTACAACCTCCGTTCAGGTAGTTGTAGACAGCGATAAGGTCACCCGAGAGCTCGCCGCGCAGGAAGAGCCCGGAGGCAACTCGTCCCAGGCACACAGCGCTGGGTACCAGCCGAGGCTCACCTTGTCGCGGGGCCGGACATACTTGTGCAGGACGGGGCAGAGCTCCGGGAAGGCCCCGTACCACTCGAAGGGGCGCTGCCCCCGCTGGCGGAAGAAGCGGTCCCAGTAGCGGGAGGAGCCGAACTCGCCGGGGCTGCGGGGCAGCAGCTCCATGGCCGGGCGGGCCGTGCCCCACTCCCGCTGCGACCCCACGTGTCCTCCGCGCTGACCGCTTCCGGCTGCGCGGCGCGCGGGGCGGCGCACCCGCGGCCCATTGGCCGCCTCTGCCCCGGCCGCTCCCCATTGGCTGCCTCTGCCCCGGCCGCTCCCCATTGGCCGCCTCTGCCCCGGCCGCTCCCCATTGGCCGGCGGCTCCGAGCGCCACTGCGGCGGCCCCGCTCCCAGCCGCCGTCCCCTGGAGCGTACAGGGCTCAGCGCTCTGCTCTAGGACTTCTGGCGGAAAGGGAGGCAGGGACTGCCCAGGCCGGAGCCGCCCCTGAGGCACAAATGCGCAGCTTCAACAGCCCAGACCGGCTGGGCTCCGCGGCACTACCGAAGCAACAAAAAGAGCAGTGAACGAGGTAGCGGTGGGTTCAAAAGGAGCAGCTTTAATGGCATCTCGCAGCGGAGCGAAGCTCTGCCGGGGCTGCGTCTGACATGGAAAATACCTGCCTTGGCAGGGGGGTTGGACTAGGTGATCTCCAGAGGTCCTTTCCAACCCCAGTAATTCGGTGGTTGTGTGAACAAGGGGTGCCCACAGCTCGGGCGCTAGCTGGGGCCGGGCTCTGTCGAGTCGAGCTGAAGAAAGAAGGCGGAGAGCTCGCTCAGCGCCCTGTACCGGTGTGAGATGGAGTTCTTCACTGCCTTGGGCAGTTCAGCATAGCTGCAGGGGAGAGAAACCACAAGTCTCAGTAGCAGAGACACTACAGCACATGCCCCGAGCACCGAGAGCTCCCCCTCTGCCTGCTGCCTCCCTGCTTGGCTCAGCGGGGCATCTGCAGTGACACAATGGCACAACTAACAACCCCCATCCCAATCCAGAGGTTCCCTGTAACCCACCGCATTCAGATCCAGGAGGATGTTTCTCCCTGATGCCCTTCCTCATAAGCAAGTTCCTCTTGACACCCTTGACCAAGGTTTGCCTTACATAAGGAGCTGTAGATAAAACACCACTTACGTCTGGTTGTAGCCATCCGGCTGAAAGCAGGGATCCCAGCCAAAATCCCGAGGGCCTCTGGGCTCCACTATCAGCCCCTGCCATGAGAAAGCAAAGAAGACCCTTAAGCTGTGGTTTCACAGCGCTTCCCTTGCAGTCACATTTCACACATGGACTGAGGAGACTGAGACGTGCAGCCATAGCTCACACTGCAGCCACCACAGGCTCTGCATGGTGCTGTCCCCCTTCCCAGCTCCTCCCCAGGATGTGACCAAAATTAGCAGCTCCAAACTCACACTGCCCTATGCTGACAGCGCTTTGACCTCTCCAAATAACAGAGCTAACAACTGTACTTGAATACAGCCCTGTCAGAGGGAGATGGGGAGCTGAAGAGACTGAGGAAACGTGCAGAGTTCAGTAAGTACCACTGCGCAAAGGGCTGCACCCTCAGCACCTGCCTCCCACCAGCTGCGCTCTCCCTAAGCCTGTTCCCAACATAGAGAAGCTCCAAAGGCATTCAGCGACCCAGAGGCCACCGAAATTGTCCTCAGCAGAGCCAGTGCTGCTATGAAATTCACATCACAGCCCTCCTCCCTCAGCACATTGCCTTCCCCAGGCACACACCACCTACATGGGTCTGGCCTTTGAAGAGCCTCACTGGCTCCTCCGGGTTCCCGCTACTGAAGGCGAAGGTGCAGAGTGCGTAGGCAGACTTGTCTTCAAAGCCAGCCAGCAGCTTGTACAGGCCTGAGGGACACAGAAGGGATCCTGGAGTTACTGCTGCTCCCTGGGAATGCAACACACCCACCTAGGCATGGATGGATGGAGGGAGCATTCCGCATTGCATTCCCAAACACCACAGGAGGTGACAAAGCTCAGGCACCAGGATGTTTTTGGCAGGATCCCTGCTGTGACTGAAGCCAGAGCCTCAGATCTCATCTCACAGCGTGAGCTGCAGAGCCCTGCTATGAATTTGGGAGAGGAAACAACCGAGCATGCAGCACCAGGGAGGACTACAGCCCACGGTGATTTAATGTGATTAATGCTCATGTTAATGAGATCAGCACAGGATTTGCAGTCACACTCTGAACTGTGGGATCAAGGCAGTCACTGCACACCAGGGGAGGGGAGCATTAGTGGTGAGGGGCTTGCACTGAAGCCACAGGGAGCGGGAGGTCTTCCAGGTCCCACTGAGATGCTCCCATGAGCCCTGCCAGCAGCCTGCAGAAGGCAGGAGTCTGGGAATCTAGGGATGAAGCTCCTGAGGAAAACAACATCCTAGGAAGGAGGGCATAGAAGAGGCTCAAGGAACCTGTTGGTTCCCCCAGCATGGGCAGGGAGCCACTTCAGGGTCAAAGGAGTGCGTTACACACAGAGCAGTAACACGAGGGCAGTACCTTCTGGCTTGAGTTTCTCCAGGAACCATTTTCTGAAAAGGAAGGAAAGAGGGAAGATTAATTTTTGCTATTATCTCTCAGAAATACAGGCATCCTTGAAACAATGTTGCCTATATTTTCATAGGTCTTTGAATCCCTCTTCATTGTGCTGTCATATCACCTCGTTCTGAACTATGTACAAGAAAGGACAGACTTAGCTCTTAAGCTGAAGGGGACACAGCGGGGTATTCAATTTACTGTAGTCCTGGGGTCCATGTAAATAACACAGTTCTCACTCCTGAGCACTGACTTGCCAAAATACATCTCTCAACACAAATTGTTCACTTTTTACACTGAGCTGTGGTGCTGACTTGGTCACAGCCCCATGTGTGCCAGAGTTCAAGAAGTGTTTGGACAACACTCTCAGGCACATGGTGGGATTCTTGGGGCTGTCCTGGGCAGGGCCAGGATTTGGACTTGATGATCCTTGTGGCTGCTTCTAGCTCAGGATATTCCATGATTCTATTCTGTAATAAAAAGCTTCTATGTCTGTTTAGTGCAGCAGAGATAGTTTGGAAGAATTAATCACATTTGAAGTTAATTCCAGGAGCTAAGGCAGTATTTTACTAGAGATGTTCCACTGTAATATAATAACTTCCTTATCTTCTGGATTAAAGCTGTCCCCATGAGAACCTATGGGGCACTCAGCCCAGAGTCCTGCTGAAAGGCTTGGTGCCTTTATTACACAGAGCCTGCTGTGAGGACAGGTTCTCAAGCTGCCAGAACAGGCACCACAGATTAGGAGTCAGAGCCAACAGTCCAGGTCTGTCTCTTCCATCCTGCTCCGAGACTTACAGTAGGGCTCAAGGATTTCAGCCCAGCCCCTGGGGTGCAGGATGAAGATCAGGGCACAGACCAGCAATCACCTCCCTGACCCTACTGCTCCTGGACCGTGGAGCCCACCCTGCCTGCCTGTGCTCCTAACTCTGGCACATGAAAGGGGAAACAACTTCCCTCCTACTTACATGTAGGGTCCTGGCAGGCCCCCCAGGGCATTGAAGCACAAGCAGGTGTCCTCTACTATAACAGGTCCCTGAACCTACAGTGAAATCCCAAGAGAAGGAAAACATTAGACCTAAAGGAAGGCACTGCCTCCAAACCCATCCCCTTGCTCTATCCTATCCTCACGTTTCCACTTGACCTCAAGGGCAATCTTCACCTCAAAGGCAACCCACACCAGACAGACACAATCAAACCCAAGCTCTCCCCAGGCAGGCCAGAGAGGCTGAACAACAGTAGGGAAGGTTTCATATGGAGGAAAATGAGCAGTGCTGAACACTCCCTGCCCTCTTGGGGGACAGGACCGGCAGGACAAGGAAAGGGAAAGCCTGTGTTCCGGAGGCATGCCTGCATTTTTCTCGAGTCTCAGCCCTCACTTGGTTCTTTTAGGTCACCCATCCCAGAGACAGCTCTGGAATGTTCAGCAGACAGAAAACTCTTTGTCCTGCAGCCACCGGGGGTGGACTGAAGGCTCTTCCATGACTTCCTGCTGCTCGAGGGACACAGCAACACGACTGCCAAAGCTCGGTGTCATCAGCGAGAATTCACCATCATCCGGCATAAACCAGAACAGCCGGGTGATGTGAGTGCAGCAAGGGCAGGTCGGGCCGGATGTGTCCCTGGCTTTCCTCGGGGCGGGTCTGGATGCTTCAGTGTCCCTGTCTGGGTCCCTCCATACCCATCCGGCCGGGAAAAGGAAGAGAGTGAATGACCTGCCGGGCGGCTTCACGGCACTTCTGCACGGAGATCTCATCTGGCTCCCCCTGGTACTCGGGCACTGCGGACACAGAGATTAGTGCTGAGCAGACGGCCGGCACGGGACGAGCTGCCGCATCCCCCCGG
>VZTD01002742.1:221084-235285 GCA_013397725.1 Rhagologus leucostigma
CCAATAACTTACGGTCAATTTTCTTCGCCACCAGCGTGTAGGGAGAGGAGTCCCCGAGGATCTGCGTGACCTGCGCAGGGAGAAGGGAATGAAAAGGGAGGGAGGGAGGGAGGAAGGGAGGCAAACCCGCTGGCCAGGCCCCGGTCCCGCCGCCCTCACCTCCTCCAGCTTCTTGGCGTTGCCTGTCACGAACACAACGCTCCGCCGGGCCGGCGCCGCCATGCTGACCGCGCCCGCGGCCCCTGCGCGCCCAGTCGCCAATCAGCGCCCGCGCCGGTGCCGCGACCCCCACTGCTCGACCAATGGGGAGCGCGCCCGCCCCGCAGCGTCCAGCCAATGGGGAGGGCGCCCGCCTGCGCCAGGGAGGCGGGAACTGCCAGCCCCCGCCGGACAGTCTCGCGAGCGGCGCGCGGAGGGCAGGGCGGATCGGGTCGTCGTGGCAACCTGGCCTCCTCACGGCCCCGGCCCCGGCCCTTGTTTACAGCCCCGGCCTTTGGATCCCGCTCTGTTTTACCTGAAGTAGAATCAGATGTAGTTGGGGAATCGGGCAGGGGATTGTGCTCCTAGCTCCACTGCTGTTCACCCTCCGACCTCTGTCTCTGCGCTGTCATTAGGTTTCCTGTGTCGGAGCGATCAAGTTCAAGTTGTTGGTTTGCTGCTCGTGATGCCTCTCACAGCCAGAGCTGTCCCTTGGGAACGTCTGTGCTCAGGACAACCCCAGCACTGAATGACTCAAACCCCAAACTGATCAACACCCAATTCTAGCACCTCAGGGCAGTGCACTGATGGCTTTGGCTGTGGCAGCTTTCCCTGCCCTACATCTCAGGTAAATGCAGGACCAGCTGGTGGCTGTAGCAAAAACTCCAGGCCTCGAGTCAAGAGTTACGTCCATGGGCCCGGTGTGGAGCCCTAGAGGAACAGGTCAGTGCAGCCCAGCGCTGGTGGGGAGCAGGGCCCTGTGAAGGACCAGCAGCAGGGTCCCAGGAGCTCTCCCACCGTGTCCCCAGGCCCCTCCTCACTGCCAGACCCTGCCAAGGCTCCTGCTTTGCAAGGGGACTCCTCAGGAGGGACTTCTTTCCCTCTGGGCTGCCCAGCTGACAGAGCCAGGAGGCCTCTACCCACCTGTGTCACACCCCTGCATCCCCCCTTCCCTCAGGCATGAGGACCCCGGGGTCACATCACGGACTCACACCAGCAATCCCGGGAAGAGGAATGCACCACTATAGCCAGAAGATGCCATTCCTGCACAAAAGCAATCGTGGAAAACAGCAGCTGATGGTCTGTCCTCTGCGCAATGCAGGAATGGGTAAAACAGACCCAAAGCTTGGGTGAAGGAGTTGTTTTTGTTGTAGAATCTCCTTCATAACACCTCCTAAGTGAAAACCAATCCCTAAGTATGCAGACACTGCTGGAAACAACAGCCCCTTCTGCTGACTGCAGCTCTCCCTGCCACCAGTCCAGGGTGGGACAGCACAGGCTGCAATATGAAACCACAATATCAAAGGAATATATGGAGGACTGCTCTGTGCCACCCAATCCTAATGGTCTTTCCAGCCTTGGGAGGGAAAAAAAATCTCTAAAAGTTGCTTCCTGGTAAATTCTGTTACTGAGGAGTTTCTGACCAGGACTGTTGGTTTGCAGCTGGTGGAGCCTCTCACAGCCAGAGTTGTCGTTTGGGAAGGTCTGCGCTCAGGACAGCCCCAGCACTGAGTGACTCGAACCTAAAACTGACAAATTCTGGCAACTCAGGGCAGCGCACTGATGGCTGTGGTTGTGGCAGCTTTCCCTGCCCTGCATCCTGGGTACAACCATTTGCACCCTAGCCTCATGGGAATGCTGCAAAACCCCTCCATCAAAGTCGAGGAATTCCAGCTTTCCCAGGGCAAGAGCTCGCTGCCTGTGCTCAGCTGCCAGGGGTGGGCTTGGCCCAGACTTCACCCTGCCAGCACCCACTTGCCAAGGCCCGCAGCCCAGCATTAAAGCCAGGCTTTGCCTCCAGCAAGCAACTTCAAAACTGCTTCTCTTGCTCAGACCTGGTGCCAGCAGGGACCTGAGGCCCTCATGCGCTCCTGTGGCACCAAGGTCCTGCTGTGGGTGGCAGCGGCAGCAGCAGCAGCAAATGCAGTACTGGGCTGGGAGAGAACGGCAGAGGCACTGGCAGGACTCTCCAGCAGCAGGAGTGAGTTAACTCACTTTCCAGTTGGCAGGACACAGTACCAAACAGCTCAGCGAGATCTGCAGCCCCCCTGGAGACAGACACAGTCCCTCTTCATCCACCTTCTTGATCCCTTGCAGGCAGAGAGTAGCCAAAGGCACAGGCAGGATGACTTTTGTCCCTTCCACTGAGTGTATGATGGTAAAACCAGCCTATACTTCAGGAGGAAAGACCCAGCTTGGCTTTCTGATTCCCACCTGGAGAGTTTAGGTTTCACAGAGGAGAAAAGCCCTAATTATATTCCAGCTGGGCAAGGGAGCTTGTAATCACATCCAGCCCTCTAGCCTGCTGTGCTCATTCCTAATCCCCTTCTCTGCATGGGGAAGCACTCAGGTGGAAACTGTACAAGGTCCTGGGGGCAGAGTCAGAAGAGAAAGCTGGGACATGGCACTGGAAACTCTCTGGGGCACCATGTCCCCTCTCCAGTACTATTTCAAACATGTGCTTAGCAGGACAACGCTTCTCTTATCAGAAAAGACCAAAAAGAGAACCAGAAGAGCTTGGCTCAGCGGAGGTGCCAGGCTCAGGGCTGGAAAGAAGAAGGGTCCCAAAAATAAAGGGCTGACAGAAATGCCACCAGCACTTGAGACCAAGGCTGGAAACAGCCAACTACCACTGTCCTACCCATGGAGCTCAGTTCCTGTTCAGTCCAGCACAGGGGTCCCTACAGCTCCCCAAGCACCCCAGCAATCGTGTCTGGGAATAATCCCCACCCCACTGCACCACAAGGAAGCAAAATGGCTGGCATTCAGGACCACAACCACCACATCACGGTGAAGGGCTCTGAATATGAAGTGGGCTTGTTCACTGTGGATTGGTGTCAAGAGAATTGTTCTCCTGCTGTGTCTTTATATAATCATGCTACTTGCTGGCTTTTATACACACTTCTTACTTTTGGTTAAGGAAACACAGAAACAGGGACTCCAAGCCTTGGAGAGCCCTGAATGTCCTCCAAAACTTTATGAAGACGTGCAGAAACTCCACATGTACAGTCAAAAATAGGTTTACTGGAATGTCTTTAGTCACAGCTGTAAGCAGCAATACTGAAAACACTGAGCTTGTGCATTCCCATGGCAGGACCAGAAAGTCTTCTGGATTGTAAAACCTAATTTCATTTTTTCTCTTTTTTTTTTTTTGAACAAGAGAAAAACAACACCCTTGCAGTTGTCCTCAAAATAATCAGTTCCCTATAATATATTGGCATGTTTCCCTTCAGACATTTATCCCCTCCTTTTCTCTGATTCAAGGACAGAGTCCCCTCTGCCTTCCACAGTAGGCAGTAGGGAGCTGCTCAGACCGTATTATTATAATTATTATTATTATTATTATTAATATTACAACTCAACCATATATACAGATAGACTGTAGGGGCAAATAGCCAGCTCCAAACCAGAGACCCACAATTCCACAAAACAAGCGGTTTGGGATCTGAATCTTGTGTTATAAAAAAAAAAGTCTGACAGCAGGAACAGGTACTCGACTGGAAAAGGGTTGTTTGGTAGTTCTTAAAACGCTCTGTTAGAACTGGCTGCTTGCCACCACCTCCTGCTCCCAGGAAAAAAAACAACTTCAAAGCTATATACAGATATCTCACTTAAATTACACAGCAGTTTGGTTATCCCAGAGGCAGCTCCACCGAAGCCTCCAGCTGCCCCGTCAGGAATGGTACTTCAGGACTATGGGGACTGGAAAACACAAAGAAAGAAGCTCTCACCACACACCCACCCCTGCTAGGGAAGTCCCCCCATTTCTGTAGTGACAAACACCCTACAGCTGTGAGCAAAAGTGTGTTCCCAGCCTCAAGCTAAAGCAATCTGCTGGCTGCACACATGCTAGATAACATATCCTGCTACCTTCATCTCCTTCCAGCTTCCCAAAACTAAACCAGATGGGATTTTCCATCAGTCTCTCTCTCTCAACCCTGTTGCCAGCTCTGCCTCTGCCACTGCAGGCTGTGTGTTAAAAGTTTTGCTGAAGGAACTAGAACAGTTACAGAGCTGCCCCTGGACACTTTAGTGGGAGGAAAACCCTCCAGACCCAGTGGCACGGAAGAGTGGCACTGCCATGCTGGGCTGCCTGGATCCCTGGAGCATGTCATTCTGCAGGCAAAGGGATCAATTATTTCTGCCTGGAAGAAACATGCTCTGGTCATTATGAGCTGTTTTGTAGGAAAAGCAGTGACATCTCTGCTCTGGGGAGCTCCAGGAAAGGCAGAGGGCATGGGAAGGGACCAATAGCAAAGCCGTAACAGCTACTTGATGGAAATGAAGCAGCCCATCAACTTTGGGGAAGAGCATTTGTAGACAGCAGGCTCATTGCAATGTGGCTGGTATATGTAGAGATGCTTTTGGAAGACATTGCTCTAGCCCGAAACTTTTGCATTTACTCCCACCAGTCTTGTGATCAGTCAGTGCCAACCCTGGGTCAATACAAGGTTGGCAGGGCACTGCTGGCTTTCTTTGGTCACAGTCCACAGGACTTGGTTTGAGCCTGCTCCTCTGCGTGCACCTTTAAGCCTTGCAGAAAAGGAGCATAGAATGCTCTACAGGCACCCCTTATGATGACTTAAGGCAGAGTAGAGTCCATGGAGTGGCTCATGTGCTCTCCCCCAGGGACAACAGCACCACGGTGTCACTCACAGCATGGAGTGCCACAAATATGTCCATGCCAGACATGGCTGGGGTGATGTAGAGCTACTCACCGATGATCACAAGCAGGAGAATGACCACCACCATCGCTATGATCGCCTTCATCTGCAAGAGGAGCACACAGGCACGTTACACAGGGTGCCAGGAGTAGCTGCTTTGACCTGAAAGGAGGCCTTTGCCTCCCAGCATCTTTTCAGCTAGCTAGGAAGCAGAGTTTCTCCATCTCCTCCTGGGGCAGGCGGGTAAATCACCCTTCCACAAACCCAGCCCTGCCTGTTCCCCTTCTTACCTTACAGTCTCGCCACCACATCTGTCTCCGGAGATGCTTGGCTCTTTTGCTAAAAGCTGCTGCATTGTCTGATAAACTGTCTATTAAAGGAAAGAAAAGAATCAATTCAGTGGTGCACACCCTGTCAGGGCACCCACTCACTTGTTCTAACTCAACTGAGTTTTATGCAGTAAAAGACCCAACCACAGCATGATTCACCAAAGCCACAGCAGGGTCAATGTGACACCCTTCACCAGAGCACACAGACAAGTCCCACTGTGCTCCCTTTGTACTGGCTGCCCTCTGAGGACAAGAACTCGCTCTGCAAGCCAGTGGACAGTGCCAGAAGACAGACCCATCTACCTTTGCTTGAAGGACCAACTAGAACCCAGAAAAGACACCTCCAAACTAATGCTTCTGCACAGAGCAGCAGGTAAAGGTGGAAAGAGAGTCAGCAGAAAGTCAGATCTGCAGCCCAAGGCTGAGCAACACCACTCCCAGGAAGGACAGAAATGTAAGCCCAGGTCTGTCATTAGGTGCCTTCTGAACTGAACGAGGTTAACCTGGCCCCGTAGCCAGGAAGAGCTGAGGGGAGCGGGCCAGCAGAGCTGTGTTTCACATCACACCTGATTTATCCTGCAGATCATCCAGCCGCTCGCCTCTTTCGATCACCTTGGTGATGTTCTCCTGCATAACATCGATGACTTCATCCACCTGGTTCTGGACGCTGGGGCAGAGCAAAGGCAGCGTGAGAGGCAGAATGGAGCATCAGAGCTGCCCAGCCTGATGGGATCTGAGAGCTCATCCACAAAAATGAAAGGGCACAACAGTGGAAAGAGGTTGATGGGATGCAGAGAAAGCCAGAGGCATGGCATTGCATGGGGTGGATCTCCAGCAATCCCAGGAAGAGCAAGGGAACCCAGGGGGCTCAGAGAGAGCACTGGGAAGTCAGCAGAAGTGGGACACCCTCTCTAACACCTTTAACATACAAATGCAGTATGAAAAAGCACTAATTGCTGTTGGTGGGTACCTCTGCTACAGAAGAGCTCACAAAGGGGGAAAAAAAGTATAAAACTCATACCCTATCTTTCTGCATTTCAGAGAATCCCACACCACACCTTTGCTCAATAACTTGGGGTGAAATTAAATCAGTTCCCTCCTCCAGGAACTGAGTTGCTAAATTAAACCCACTCTGCCAGAGCATCAAGAGGATAGCAAAGAAAGGACTGAGATGAACTAAACCAAGTTATAATTCATCTTCTCATAGGTTACACAACTCTGTGGGTAGTCTTCAGTGAACAGTAGCCTAAATCACACCCGTAGGGTTATTAAAAATGCATTTATTCACTCTAGAAAAAGAAACTACATTGGCAAGAGAGAAAAATTTTCCTGGTGGAAAAGTACTGCTCCATTCTGGTTTGTATTTTGGAGCTGATACACGTTTATTTTCCTGGAGATAGAAGTAAGAATTTTCTTGAGGCCCGGGGGATAACAATACATTGTTTGAGACATACTGTTCCCAGAAAGTCAACGGCAACAGCAGGATCTTGGAGGCAACAAAACAGAAATAGCTCCAAAGAGAAACAGTGTACCCTGCCCCGTGGCCCACAAAACTGGGGCCGAGACAGACTCAAGGCCAGTCAATGGGGCACTGCAGAACCAGAAACAGGGCTCTGTCCTAGCCACCATGCCTCTAATTATTTAATTAATTAGAGACATAGGTTCACACTGATCTATTTCTCCTACCAGCTACGTGCCTCTCACCCAGCAGAAATCTGTGCTGATGAGGAGCAGCCGCAACTATCAACAATGGTCACATCACTTGCTCAGATTTACTTACTGTTCCAAATACAGGTGACAATAGTCATTAAAAAGGCATTTTTATCCCCAGAAAGCTCTAGGAAGAGTTCCACATCTTTAAATATGAAGGGGTTTCCCATCTTAGCCTTTCAAGTCGAGCTCTGTAGCACCACTGCACTGTGGCTTCCAGAGCTGGAAGAGCCAGGCAACTCCTCTGAAACCAACTTCTGAGTCAACAGCTGTGATATGGCACATGCTGGACTCCAGCAGCACACGTGAAAATTTGCTTCATTTAGGACACCCTAAGAAAGGAACCTTGCTTTCTCTGCTGCATCGCAGAGTCTGTGGGAGCAGCCCGGAGCTCCTTATCTGGAGGGGAAGGGCCCAGATAATCCCCAAAGAGCTCTCAGCAGGAACCTGCCCCATGCCCAGGAGCCTGTTCTGATCCCCTGTTTGTTTTACAAAGTACGAGGCGAGTGGCTGCCGCTGTTGGGAAAGCTCAGAAGGTGGAACTGATGATGCAGACAGATGCTGCCCAGGAAACACATGGCAGTGCCCTGTGGAGCAAAGTGTCCACCCCACGCAGGACACACAGCCCCATGGCCCATCCCTGGGGCAGTGGGTAAGAAGCAGGCACGTTCTGCAAGAGGGTTTCCTTACCTTGGCACAACAAGTCTCAGCTTGGAGCTGCCAGCAGTGCAGCTACAGCTTGGGGCAAGAGGAAAAGCACAAACATCTGCTACCCCGGAAGAACCAATCTGGCAAAACCTCTAAGCCTTTAAACATCGGCTTCACACGCAGGAGTCTATATCTGCAATATGTAAATGTTTCTAAAATCATTTTCTGGCTTGAAAATAGAGAGATTTCCTCCCACAACCGATTTGTAACCAAGTTATCCTGGTACAACTAACAAGTGGGAGCACGCAAAGTTACAGCGCATCTAGAAACGTGCAGAGCAATGCAACACCACCTGTATCCCTGCCAGTGCAGGTCAGAGCCTTAAGGGATGCTGCTGCAGTCCTGGGACACCCCAAAGTGTTGGGGGCAAAATGGGCTGGTAACACCAAGCTACTGTGGTGGATAACAGCATTTGGGGGAGACCTATGGAGCACAGACCCTTACTGCCCAAACTGCTTCTAAGCATCCTCTCTCTTCTCATTTGAGCTGCCGGCAAAATGCTGAGGGCCCTTGCTACCTGCCCAAACCCTGGGCAAGCTGTCAGCTGTCCCCAAGAGAACAAAACATTTCACAGACGGAGAATGGAGGCACAAAGAAATCAGGGCTTATAAACTCCCACAAATGTTGAGGTGTTGACTCCCATGGAACACAGATCCATTTGGGTAGCACAATCAGTACCATTTGGCATCTGATGTAAAAGAGAAACCTGGGAAAGAAACCCAACAAAACAACAAAGCAAAAAACAGGAAGGAAGAGGCCAAGCCAGGGAAATTCAGACCTCCACACAGCGCCTTAACCAGACCTTAAGCCAGCCCTTGCTTTCTGCTCTCTCCTACCCTTCATTGCTGCACTGCTGCCTCTCCAGGAGGGGGCTGAAAAATGCTCAGCCTGTGTATTAGCCCACCAGCTTCAGAACAAATTCAAAAATTCCCACTAGTTTGGCATGCTTGAGGTAGGAAACTCAAGTCACATCAAGAAAAAAATATTTTCTTGTTTTATTTGGCAAGAGGGAATGAGTCCTCTAATATGAAGTGTATTTCCTGTTGGGGAGTTACAGGCTTTTGACAGATACACTTCATTTGCTTTACTCCTGCCAGATTTCCAAGAGAAATAAAGTGGAATAAATACCTGCCAGGAAAGGGAGCAAGACAAAAGCATGAAGTATGTCTCCCATGACCTTCTTTCTTCCTAATTACTGCAAGTCTGATGCTTTTAACAAGGACAGCAAGTGTACACCATCAAAGCAACGGGATCCAATGGCACTCAGCTTGCTTTAGACTCCTCTGTTCTTGTGCTTTGTTGTTCCAGAGTGGAAGGAATAAGGCTCTTCATTTTGGCCACACTGGGTTAGGTACTGAAAACATGCCTGGGCTGGTCAGGGTGCTGAGCTAACAACAGAGATACATTCTCCAGACATGGTAAACAGGCCGTGCACACACCATGGGATGTGCTGCCCAAGGCTGCTGCTTGTCTCCAAGCTGGCTGTTTATAGGCAGCATGACACACTCCAGTTTTCCACCCCAGTGATATTAATAGTGTGTATTTTGGTGCAAATTACACCCAAACACCCCTCGTTGTGGCAGTCACCCAGGGAAGAGGGAACAGGATGGAGAGCCAAGGCAGATGGAGGGTACAGAGGCAGGAGGCCAGCGTTGCACAGCACTCCCCAAGGCACGGCTCTCTGCAGAGAGCCCTTCTGTTCTCAACAAGGTAACAGTGCTGAACCATGCCACAAATCCCTGGATTTAAGTTGCTGCTTAGTCCCAGCTGTGAGGAAAACAGCAGTCTATGCCTCCCTGAAGCCTTTCAGTCATTGAAAGGATTATATCCAACAATGATGCCTGTCAACATGGTCTTGGTATCACCCTCAGATGAAAGCGTGGACTGTGGTTGGGGTTCACTGCACAACCAAGCACCTGCAATGAGCCCTGGGAAGCTGCAGTCAGCTCTTGCCTCAAGAGTTCAATCCATTCCCCAAACCTTCCCCCTGCTCAGGGCCTGCAGCCAGACAGAGCCACCAGGGCCAAACCCTGGAGGCTGGGAATGCTGACTGCCCCAAGCAGCATGATGGGGGATTCACAGAGACCAAGAGGCTCCCAGGGAACCCCAGCACTGTGCTGAGCCTCAGCAGCAGCACGAACAAGAACCCAATTGCATAGTTCTCTGAAAGCACGAACATCAGCACTAAAGTGAGTCAAGCAGCACAGAAAAGGGGCTGATTTTTGCAGAATTTTTGAAAAGATGGTCTGTGATGAGAAGCTCTTTTTCCAAATAAAAGAAATCCAGGTGGAAGATGAACATCCCACCTTCCCTTGAAAAGGCTCTCGTGCATACATTCAGCACTTCTTCCAAAGCCTCGAAGCAAAGACAGAGAAAGGAGATCAGCTCTCCCTTACCTGTTCTTTGTACCTTTGGGGAAAAGGATAAAAGCCCTTTAAAAGCTGCCTTTCAGCTCCAGCCCACCCTGGGGATGGGAGGTCTCAAAGGGAGCCAAAGAGATCCCATGTGGCCTCTCAAGAGGAGAGTCCACCCCAACCAAGCAGCTTCCAGACACATCAGGACAAAGTACAGCTCAAAGGGGCTGACACTTCCTCCTGTCACTATTGCTGACTGTAATTCACCTCTTTCCCAGACAAGGTTTGCAGTGTTCCCCACAGCTGAGCTGGCCTTGAGGGTCTCTGCTGCCAAACTCCACCCTGACCCAATCCATCCCCCTTTCCTGCCAAGGACAACTAGGAAAACTTTCCAGTCTTGCCCCTCACGTTTAACATGTTCCACACCTTTGCTCCCATAATTCCATCATTTTTTCCTCTACCCAATCCTCCACCCAGTTTCTTTTTAAGCCTGTCTTCACACCTTGTTCCTCCAGCCCCGTACTGCCATGGCCTCTCTAGCTTTGCCCAGCTATGCCTTGGCTCTCCAAATGCTCAAATTCCTCCTTAAAATGTCTTTTCCTTACAGCTTTTCAGCAGCAACCCAACCCTTTCTTTGTTGAAACAGAGAAAACTGACTCACTATGAGACCAGGCATTGATCCCTCCAGCACAAGGGCTGAACTGCTCAGCAACTTCATAATGATCTCCATGACAAGGAGTGATGACTGCATGGTGTAAGTGCCTATTAAACAAAACAATCAACACTGATGAGAGCAGAAAATAAATTGTTTTGTAACAGATGCTCTAGATACTACATAGATGCAGCCACTTGGTACCCCAAGGGACATACATATTCCATGCCACATCCACTATATCCAGGCAATCTCTGGCAACGGGCTAGCCTCATGTGTGTGGGCCATTAGTCACATCACACCTATGGACCCACCAGCTTCCAGCTAAATGCTTCTTTCACTTTTCTTCCTTTTCACAGGTGCAGTGTCATCCTCTACCTAAGCCACTGCTCCGTTCTGCCATGCCAAGACAGTGGGAAGAGAAGAGCTCCTGTTTTCTCCCACCGACAGGGAACTCAGAAGACACTGTAGATGCTGTCCAGCAGAGGAGGATGAAGGGACAGACACTACCCCATCTCTACCTTTTTATGGAGATGAGACCCCACTCATAAACCCAATTCTCAGCTTTCTCATTCACTCCAGATCAGCCTGACCATGCCCTACAAGGGAGGCTCTATCCACATTGGCTTACTCCAAGGAGCAGTTCATCTTTACCAACAGCATCCTCACGCTCTGGAGGGAACAGAGACACCCTGAAAACTCAGGGCGCAGACACCTGCCCTCTGCCTCTTGTGCAACTCAAGTGCCCTTCACTCCTCAAGATAACATGGCAAGCACAGCCTAATGCTGGTGGTGGCAATGAGTCATCCCAGAGCTGTGCTGGCTTCTTCCTGGCATGGAAAACATCCCTAACCAAGAGCCACACTCAGGCTGCAAACAAGATCCAGTCTGAATAATACCCAGGCATCAGTCCCCACACAGATCTCTGTCCTGGCTCCACAGAGATCAGCAAAGGAAACAGGGCAACACAGACCAGGGGTCTGAGTATCCCCACACTTTTGATTAAGTACCATGACCACATCCCTCACAGGAAAGGACAGGAAAAACTGGAGCCCTGAACAAGCATCATCCAGGAAATGACTCGATGGGAGAAGGACAGAGGGTGTTCACTCCTTCCTTCTTGCCCTACTCCTCCTCCAGCTGTAATGGTTTCCTGTTTTCCAGCTGCTTTGACCCCACTGAGTCACTGCTCATCTCAAGGTTACCTATCAGGTTTTTATCTGGCGGAGGCCAGAGGACCAGCTGCTGCCCAAAAGCCATGGTCCTGGTGTGTTCCTGACCACTTACTTCCTTGAAACATTAAGAAGCACGTTACAGGATGAGGTTAAAAAGCCTCAAAACAATAAAACACAGTGCTAGGAAAGGTTAAAATCCAGGGTTAATGCTCTAGAGAAAGAGCCTCACAAAAGCACAGAACAGGTCCAGAACACAGCAAGGGCTTCAGAAACTCCAGTAAGCTACTGTGATGTAATCTTATCCCTTTGCATCTGTCAACACACAATTTCTTGATAGGCTGCATCAAAGCTGAGACTTCCTTTAGCTAGAGACACGTGGGGTAGGACATGTCAGTTAGAAGAATACAGGCACAAGGAATGTTCATATGATGAGCTACACAGAAATACTGTGATAAGACAGCAGCAGGAGCTCACAGTGCCGGAATAAATTATTATCTCTGTGACACTAACGAACAACAACTTACTGCCTGATCTTGTCATTCCTGGGTCCAAATCTGGGTCCAGAAGGCCCCCGCCTGCAGGCAGAAAAGAGCAATCAGAACAGAAGGTACAATGAAAACATGTTTTTAAACCAGACCCAAAAGATACACAGGAGAGAATCAATGCCTTGTGCATGGAGGATTGTTTTCATACCTCCCATCACACCCTCCCATGACTTAGGATATGTGGGACATCTTACTCTTACAAAAGGTCACACCTATTAATTCACACTCAAGGCCAAGGCTCTGGAAAATCATCCTAAAGGGAATCAGAGGTTTTCATTCTCAAGCCCCCGGTCTCAGAGCTGCAGGCAGGTACGACACTGTATTCCAACTCACAAGAAAAAGTCTTCCTCTTCATCTGAGTCTTCCTCCAACAGGTTCCTCTGCAAACACAGAAAAACCATCACATCAATAAGCAACCACCATTTCACGCACACATTTCCAGCTCTTAGGATGCAATCAGCATCCTCTGACTGCAGGAAGGCCCTCTCTGCTCAAGGGACAACCCCAGCCCTGCACCCAAAACCATCAGCATCACCCACAGCCACCTTGGGCTGTCCCATTCACACCGGAAATCAGATCCACTCTGGATTTGGAGGACGTGGTTTCTCCACCATCTGATGGCAGCAGGTGTAAGAGGGATGACCACAGGGGAACACATTGGGTTCCCTGGGTTGGAGGGCAGAGTGATCTGCTCCTCTGCTTCATCCCAAAGGGTTCCCTTGGGCTCCCCTTTGCTGATCCACTACGCTTCATGAGATGATCCAAAAACTGGTTTTTAAGAGCAACCTCACTGAAGCCTGAATGTTTTGGATGAAAACATTTTTGCTTAGGGTCAAAAACAATCAAGAGTGGGAGGTGGCACAGTAAAGGTGCGGGCCCAGGGACCCAGCAGATGGTCCTTGGGGTACCAACAGTTGCTGCTTTCCTGTGTGTAGGTTTGGGCTCCCACCGGCAAGCCTGATGCTCTGGTGTTGAAGATCACCTACATTTCCATCCTGTCACATTTGCTCAATCAACTCACGCAAACCTGCCAGACCATGCAATAGTTCCAGCCATTGCTTTCCTCAAGGGAGGAGCAAACTGCTCTTGGCAGCACGGGCTCCTCGTCTCGCTGACAGCTGTCGTGAGCTGCAGCAGCATTTCTGACCACAGCCTAAACTGAGTTTTAGCACAGCCTGACCCCAGCAGCTTAAAACCACTTTGTCCAAATCAGGCAACTGCTATGACCTGTATTCAAAGCCTGAAGTGTGAGGGGATCGTGGTAACAGGAGAAAAAATCAGCTGTAAAGCACAGGGTGACTTCATTCAAGTCCTTCAGCCAACGTGGGCAGGAGAGCCAGGACGTGTCCCTGCCAGGCTCTGCGGAAGGGCACGAGACTGGAGCACACCGGGAGCTCATGGCCATGGATGCAGACCAAAGGAGCAGCAACAGGTTCCCAAAACAGCCGTAACGAGGCTGGTTTGAGACACACGGGTCAGGGCTGGCGCTCGGACAGCCCCTCACTGACTGAATGTCGCTGTCACAGCGGTCCGGGCTCCTGGGCCCTGTGGCTGAAGGCTGCGGCAGCACAAGCAGACCCAGCCAAGGGACCCCTACCGAGGGCACCGACCCGGCCACCCCACGGTCAGCACCTGCCCGCTGTGCCCTGGAGGAGAGGCACTCACCCGCTCGCTCTTCACCGAACCCGTCACCTCGTCGTCGTTCAGGTGCCGCTTGAATTTGGGAGGCATGGCCGGTCTGTGCCGCGGGGCTCCGTACCCGGGGGGAGAAGCCTAGAGGGGAGAGCAGGGAGCGTCCGGAAGGCCCAGGACAGGACCCCGCCGCCCCCGCGCTCGCCGGGCCGGGCCGGGCCGGCGGGAAATGGC
>VZTD01002742.1:235642-312485 GCA_013397725.1 Rhagologus leucostigma
GCTCGCCCGCCCCCCGCCGCCCCGACCCTCTTCCCCTATAAATGCGGGCGCCGGTGCCCGGCGCGCTCAGAGGGGTGGCGCCGGGGCCATGCTAGGGGTCTGGCTGCTGCTCTGGGGGTCCGTGGCCCTGGGCGGCCGGGCGGACACCGCCTTCCTCCGCCGCGCCCATGACAGCTCCGGGCACTGCACCTACTCCTTCACGGTCGCCAGTCCCGTCGAGGCCGCCTGCCCGGAGTCTGCCGGCGGCGTGCCCGAGCTGCGCGCCGAGCTGGCCGCCCTCGCCGCCCGCCTGAGTTGGCTGGAGAGCCGGGAGGGAGGAATGGGGGGCTCAGGGCCTCGGGGAGCCGAGCCGGGGGGGTCACGGGACCCCCAGCAAGTGGCCTCAACCGCCCGCCTGGAGGCTGCGTACGGCGAGCTGCTGCGGGCCAAGTCCCGGCTAGAGGAGGAGAAGGGGCGGCTGGAGCGGGAGAAAGAGGAGCTGGGCAGGCGGCTGGAGAGCAGCGCCCAGGAGATCACCCGGCTGCGGGCCGCCCGCTGCCCTCCCGGCAGAGAGGGGCCCGGCCGGGACACGCTGCGTGCTCCCGCCAAGGGTAAGTGCCGGGCCCGGGACCCCTTTGCGTCCCCGCCACCGGCTCCCCGACAGTGCCGCCGGCTCCTCCGCTCTGGCCAAGTCCCTGTGCGGCCTCCATGCTCTGCACCCACCGCTGCCCCTTACTCTTGGGGACCCTGGTGGGCTCAGCCTTGCTGGGGGGTCGCAGCCCATTGCCCCATACCTCCCTCCCCATCCCATCTCCTTCCCCGCAGCAGAGGGGGGGTGTAGGGTACCGTGCTAATCTGGGGTATTATGAGTTTCCCTCAAAGAAAATTAAACACCTGGAGAGTTAAGAGCGTCAGCGGAGCAGGGTCCCTCTCAGCAGGTCACAGTGTCCCCTGCTGCAGTGGGAAGGGCGTACCGGGTTCTCGATCAAGGCATCGGCATTTTGGGGGGCAGCGGCCCGGCACGGAGCCCCCCGAGGGCGGCAGGAGCAGACAGGGCGGTGAGGGGACTGGCTTAGCCCCCGCTCACGCTGTGCCTGACCCCGCTGCAGCGCCGCGCTGGGAGCCGCAGCCCCTCGCCTACCAGGAGCTGCAGTCGGAGAGGACGGAGGTTCCCGTGTCCCAGCTGCTGGACGAGATGGCGCTCGGCCGCCCGGGGAAGGAGGACTCAGGTACGGGCAGGCCGGGCCGGCCCCACGTCCGCTGCTCACAAGTGCCGCTGGCCCTCCCGAGGGGCTGGCGGTGACCCTTCTCTCTCCCGTCCTGTCCCCGAGCAGGCTGCGGCCAGCTGGTGTGGGTGGGAGAGCCCGTGGTCTTCGGCCGGGCCGACTCCATCGCGGGCAAGTACGGCGTGTGGATGAAGGACCCCGAGCCCGTGCCCCCCTTCACGAGGGACAACACCTGGCGTGTGGACACCGTGGGCACCGAGGTGCGCCAGCTCTTCCAGTACGAGGAGGCCGAGCAGCTGGCCCGGGGCTACCCCGCCAAGGTGCACATCCTGCCGCGGCCCCTGGAGAGCACGGGGGCCGTCATCTACCGCGGCGGGCTCTTCTTCCAGCCCCGCCGTTCCCGCTCTGTGGCCCGCTACGACCTGCGGGGAGAGACCATCACGGCCGAGAGGGAGATCGCCGGCGCCGGCTACCACGGGCAGTACCCCTACTCCTGGGGGGGCTACACCGACATCGACCTGGCGGTGGATGAGACGGGACTCTGGGTCATCTACAGCACCGAGAAGGCCCGGGGAGCCATCGTCCTCTCCAAGCTGGACCCCGAGACGCTGGAGATCCGTCGGACCTGGGAGACCAACATCCGCAAGCGGGGGGTGGCCAACTCCTTCCTCATCTGCGGCACCCTCTACACCGTCAGCAGCTACTCGGCGCCCAACGCCACCATCAACTTTGCTTACGACACTGCCACCGGCACCAGCCGGGTCCTGAGCATCCCGTTCGAGAACCGCTTCCGCTACCTCAGCATGCTGGACTACAACCCTGCCGAGCGGCAGCTTTTTGCCTGGGACAGCTTCAACATGGTCACGTACCCCGTCCGCCTCTCCCGGGTGTGAGCCGAGGCTCACAACGCGCCGGCTCAGCCCCCGGGACGCTTGTGCGTGCCTTGGCACCCTGCTTCCCTCCCATTTCCCCCGGCACGGCCAGGAGCGCCAGCTGGGGTGATGCTGGGGGCCACATGCTGCCCAGCCGCACCCCATTGTGCTCAAGTGCAGCAGAGAGAGATGAAGCGCTGCTCCAGAGCCTGGCAGAGCCAGAGAAATGCCTCTCATCAGCCTCGGTGTGTTTCGGATGGGTCACAGCAGTACTCAGCCCTAAACTGCTCGAGCACCCTCTGTGAGCACCCAGCCTGGCCACCCCGATTTTGGAGCAGGGAGGGCTCAGGCATGGTGGAGGTTGGGCAGAGCAGGTGGTAGAAGGGCTCTCCAGCAGGGTCCTGCCTTAAAATAAACGTTTTTCCCTAGTTGTGAGCAGCAATCCCCTCTGTGGGGTCGAGGTTTGTTGTTCCCAGGCTCTGCAGAGCTCCCATGCAGAGAGCCCACACTCTCAGTGCCCAGGGGCATCCTGGAGCTCAGCCACCTCCAAAAATCATCGAGTAGGCTCAAAAGCAGCAGGGAATACAGACACTCATTGCACAAGCCTTGTTTTATTGGGGGAAAAAAAAGCAGCCAAGAGAGCAGGGGGGGAGGAGTGCTGGCAGATCATCCTGAAGCCGGGTGGCCTCTCAGTACCCAGCCCTTCCCAGCCATGTGCTTCAGCTTTACAGGCCATTCCAGCAGCTCTCCCCACACCAGTCCAAAACATGCTGTTTTATCTATTTATTGTAGGAAGCTTGTAGGAGGAAGCCTCTTTCCTCCTCTCTGGCATTCGAGGCAGCAGCAACCACATTCCCCAGGGGTTGTGTAGGGTCCCGGCCCAATGAACATTGGTCAGCACCAATGCTGCCTTGCACCTCGTCTTTCCAAGCCTGTTTTCCAAGGAGTGTGGTGGGCTGGTGCTCCTCTTGATGCACCTACAGGCTGAAGGTGCTGGTGGGGGGAGCTGTAAAGCCTTGAGCAGGAAAATGCCACATTTGAAAGGCAGCTTCTGACAGAAATACACCATGTATTGGAGCAGCGGAAGAGGACAGAGAATGCAGTGGGACACTTGTGATGATCACCTACAGCTACAGGGATTTTCAGTAAGATGCTTCACCCCATTGCTGTCCTCCTGGCACTAACACTGTTGTCTCAAGTGTAGCACTGTATATTTGCATATCATAATGAAGCATTTGGCTTATCCACCATCCTCATGCTTTATTTTGGATAAATACGCAATGGTTGTAAAAAGTGAGATGGTCTGTGTGTAAGACTGGGGTGTTTGGTGAGCTGCAGGGCAGGCAGCAGGTGGGACCCCAGCACGTGGAGGGAGGAGGCTGAAAGACCCGTATTCCTGCTCCCAGGCAGGCCCAGAGCCAGGCTGGGATTCTCACCTGACAGGGCCAGTGAAAGTGGCCTCCTGGCCAGTGATGTCAGCAAGGGTCTGCCAGCCCTCAGTGCTCAGCCCAGGTGGATCAGGAACACATCACCCCTGTCACTGTCAGACACGAGACAGTGGGGCCAGGTGCTGGCCAGGAGCTGGGGAGCCCTGGGGCCAGGGCAGGATCTGGGTGAGGGAAGCAGTGGGGGTCACCTAGGCGCTGTCAGGTGCCCGCCACAGCCGGGGAGAGCAAAGTGGGCAGCAGCCAGAGCCAGCAATGCACAGCAAACCTGCCACCAAGGATGGGAGAAAGGCATTTCTGTCCCAAAACAGGATGGGAGACGAGGCTGGAGCCCCTCTTCACCTCGGAGCTCCGTGGGGGTGTGAGCCAAGCCCCAGGATGAAAGGCAGGGTTTGTGCAGAGCCCCGGGGAGCAGCAGCACCTCGGTGAGCCCAGACACTGAGGGCAGACAGTTCCCGCCCCTCCTCATGCTGGGGCCTTTTCAAGCTGGGAAGTCCATCTCTTAATTGACCAAGAAAATAAAGGAAGACAAGCCAATGTACACAGGATTTCCAGAAAGCTGGGCTGGAGCTGAACAGCGCTGAATACACAGCTTTGCTTAACAGGCTTTGGGAAAACAAGCCCTCCCTGCCCACATCCCAGCAAGAAGCCAGCCTGAGCCCAGGAGGGTTGTTGGATCTGGCCTCAGTCACATTTAACCCCCTTCTAGCTCTTGTCCTTGAGAAAAGTTACAACCTTTTTACAGCCTCAACATTATTACGGAAAAAGAAATTGAATTCCCCAAACAAAATTGTTCCCTAGTTTCTGGGAGGTTCAGCACAATTATTTCTGATGACCAGAGTCCTAGAAAAGGGATTACACACCAAATCCCATTCAAATTAAAAAAGCAAAAGCTAGTCCAGTGTAAATAGCCAGGAGCAAGTTATCTGATTCAATGTCGTAAAAATATTCAGCGAACCGGGGTCAATGACTGAAAGCTCCACCTGGTCTCAAAGGCAGCTGGGGTGGTTTGGGGTTTTGGAAAGGCACACATCAAACGTGGGTTATTTGGAGGCACAGAATGCCCAAGCATTTACTTTTAATTACACTTCTGTGGAAATACTCCTCTTGTTCTGCTGTGAGCATGAAATAGTCCAAAGCCTGGTACATTCCCACAGCAGACTGTGGGAAATTCCTCTGACTTCCCAATGACTTTATTACTACAGAATTTAACATTAATCCTTTCAGCAGCATTTCCTTAAAAATACAACCATCTGGTGAGCGAGTTCCCATTTTTGGGGTGTCCTTTCAAGACGAAACAGGCCGAAGACAACCTCAAAGCAGGGAAACATCACCACAACTCAGTTACTTTTATCGCACATTTATAGATGGAGCAGTGTCTACATTCACTCAGTTCCCCCATGTCCACCCTTCTTTCCCTGAGCATTTACTGCACAGCTGTGCTCACACAGACCCTTGTGAAAAAAGGTGATTTACCCACAGGGTTACCTACTCAGAGGTTCCTTCTGCCCACGGCTGCATTTGTGGATTCCAGCACCTTTAATTTACTCCACATTGCTGCAGTTTTATCCTGAACAAAACCAACCTGGGCAGGAAAGGACTCCAGCCCCTCTGGTGGCCCCAAGCTGCCGTTTCCCAACCCACCACAGGGTTGGCAGCAACACCTCTGACCAAAGGTCAACCTGCCCAACTCCTGGTGGTGCTTGCAGCACCACCTCAACACTCCTGTCTGGATCCTCCCTTTCCTCAGAGGTGCAGAGCAGGCAGGAATTACTTCTCAGAGACTAAGACACCAAAGGCTCCTGGTGTTGGTGGGAAGCAAGTTCCCTCTGGTGGCCAGCTGATAGTGTCCTGCCTGTCCCAAATCCCACAGCCCAGGTTAGGGCCCAAGGGAGGGGGGCAGGGAAGGCTCAGGCCAGGGCTCCCCGAACTCAGCACTGCCCAGGTGTTGTCACTGACCAGCGGATGGGACAACTGGCATCATCCTGGCTCCTATCTGGGAACAACCCCCAGCTCCAACAGCTGGAGCTGGAACTCCTGGCAAAGACCCCCTGGCTCCTTCCAGGGCGAGCAGTAGCAGCCACGTCCTGCAAGCCCTTTGCTGGAGAAGGGCTGTGGAAGTGCCAGGATACACAAAGGAGCTTCTGGGAGCGTTTTCCTTCGGGAGCCTCTCCCTGGAAACGCAGTACCGGGCGCTCCACTCGCCTCCTGCAGCACTGCACCAATCACGAGAGCAGCCGCGGGCTTTATTTAGAGAATACTTTATTAGTTTCTGTAATCAAACCCATGTAAATAAGACCGTACATATTTCATACAGTGCGTTACCCCTGTACAAATGGAAAAAAAATTAAGTTTAACATTTCTAGACCAATATGGCTGTTAATTTCTGTACAATGCCAACTCACACTACAAGTGGGATACTTTTTTCCAAAGTTGACATCACAGCTAGTTTCCAAAAATTCAAATTATATATATATTTATATAAAAAGATAACCAATAGCGATTCACTAGGCATCAATAGCAGCAACAGCCTTTCCAGCTTCTGCAGTCATTTGAACAAAATTATACACATTAGACTTTCAACTCTTCCTTCCAAAAAATGTAAAAAAAAGAAAAAAAATCCCAGAAAAAACCAGCAAATTCTGCTACTGATGTGGTACCTGGTGCTTTTTATTAGCTTTTTCAATCATTGTCTGGAAAAAAACCTCTAGAATAACATTATTAAAAACAGCTCCAGTATAGCACAGTCACTACTACATATCATAAGCAGGTACAGGATATCTTACATTCACAGAAGTATCATACAGTACTGTCCTACAGCTAGAATACTAGAGGATACAATTAAAAAGGCATTTATTTGACTTGATTCTACTTTCCAGCACACTGTGGGCAAGGAGGTGGTGCGACGCAGCTCTGATATAAAGAATGCACCTTTGAGATAAAACTCTCGTTCATCTGATAAGGTTTCTTTTATTCTGGTGGCACAGTTTAAGTGCTTGTTGCTGTGTTACAGACAGAAACTGGAAACCGTTTAGGGACCACTCGCATCATATAAAGACAGCTGGACAAGGGTGAACGGAACAAATCTGACTATTGATGCAACGAACCTTCAACTCCAGGGGTGAGAGCCACTGAGGGGGCAGCGGGTGGAGAGGACACAGGTGGCCAAGTAGCTTTTTCATATGGTGATCTAAATGCAGTAAATTGTCATCCAAGCAGCAGCAGCCAGCAAAGCACTGCCTTCAGAGGGAAATCCAACACTGCCAGCGTTACTCTGTGTTAGGTTAAACCTCGCGTGGCAAATACATGGATCCCTCTGTTTATACAAGATAGAAGCTTCCTAAGTCACTAAAAACTTAACACACATTACTTGGCCCAGCACCATCTTCAGATCTGCATGTTCTCATACTCATGGGCTTATAAAAAGATAAATAGCAGCTGAAGATCAGAGCCTGAAGAAAGTAAGAGAAGTCATCGTGTCAGCTAGGAAATGCCTCCCCACCTTCTTCCCCGCCGTTGCTACTTCTCTGTGTTGTGGCTTTGGGAAGCGGGCAGGTGCGAGCCAAAGCAGGCACACACGTGTGGGACGTGCACACCCCAAAAGCAGCCTTCATGCTGTAAGAGCAGATGCGAGCCCCAAGAGCCCAGGGGCTCAGCTGGACACACAGCAGCTGGCACCACCAACTGCTGCCGCTTCTATGCCCCTTGGGGCTGCTCAGAGCCCGGCAGGGAGAGCAGGCTGCTCTTCGTCCTTCGGGCTACCAAGTGACGCTGCTGACACCTCGCCCACCCTCCCCTCTCCCCCCTCTCCATGGGAACAGAGCCTTTAAGATTTTGTTTCCTCGGTTTTGATTGCCTGAGGTTTGATTGGTCCAGTTCTAACAGGTTTCGGTGTGGCAGCAGGCGCAGGGGTGGGCTTTTCCTCGGCTTTGTCCTGGCAGACTCCTGAAGAGTCAGCAATTGCCTCGGTGGGTTTGCTCCCGTTCTCCTCCGCTTTTGGGGCTTTGCCTCCTATGGGTTTGTTCTGCTGCTGCTGCTCAGAAAAGAATCTCTGGGTGGACTGAAGGACCTCTGCTCTTTGCTTTGCCTTAGGAGAGGGAGAAAATAAGTTTACTGAAGAGAAGGCATTGGAATTGGAGTGACTTCACAAGTATTTCCCATATGAAAGGGGAAGGACTGAACATAGTGGCCAGACTTTCCTAGAAGGGCAGTGTCCATCCTGCTGCTTCCCTGATGTCACCATGTCTGGGTGCTCAGCTCCTCAGCAGTAGCTTAACATCATGCCTAGGCTTCCCTTGCTCTTCCTAATCCTTCCCCAAAAAAGAGAATCAGGGACAACGGTTTGAAGTATACCTAACATCTTTTTATGCCACTACTATTGCAGAGCTTTACCAGTATGAACACTGCTGACATCAGGCTCAAACTGCAGCTTCCCCTGAGCACAGGTCAGACATGAGCAGAGGCAGATGTGCCTGTATGACACTGCCGTGGGCCCCGAGGGCCACTCCAGCTGTCACTGCTCCTGCTGTGTGCTGCCCCTCCGGAGCACGAGGCCTCTCTGAGCAGCACAATCTGAGCACCTCGTTTCCCCCCACGGCTCTGGACACAGACTGTGGAGGCTGCAGCTGGGATGTAACTGAAGCAGGGTCAATATCGTGTTGTGTGTAAACTGCAGCCTGATCTGCTTCCCGCTCCAAGCAGGCTCTCATCCCAGGCAGCACAAACTACTGCCTGCCTTCCTGCCTTCCTTCCTTCCTTCCTCTGAATCCTACTAGTAACCCTGACTTGCACCTGTGGAATTCAGCTTCCGTGACACGTTCCAGTTACAGTTTTCATATTGTGTATATCAGACGCTTCAGAGCAAGCACTTGGCTTTCCTGCCCAGACTGCAGAGATTCCATTAAGAATTTGATCTTTTGGAAGCTGAGCAATAAAGCCCAGTGCAGTCAAAAACCTTTTTATTTTAAATTAAAAAGGAGTACCTTAAGACAAGGAACCCCAAACACAGGCACTAAGCCTCCACGTACCTCTCTGAGTATTTTTTGCTTTTTTACAAAAAACCAGGCTGGGACACACACACTCACACACGACAACAGGGGACAAAAAAAAAGTCTGGAACAAGAGGCCTTGGCTCTCACACTGTGTAGTTGCTCCAAGTAACTCAAGCAGCACCAGAACAGAAAACAAACCTGTGAACTCTGGTGTGCAGGACTGCAGCAACAGCCTGATTTTACCGGAGCCAGATGGACACACCTGAAAGCTTTTGCCCAAATTTCAGCCATCCCCTGAGTTTAAGGCTGGATGACTTAATCACCAGTAACCAAGCATGACAGAGTAACTCTCATTCTTCTCAGCAGTGTTTGCAGGAGATTAAGGACACCAGAACTGCATGTTAGTATATGCTCTGACTGGCTACATTCAATCCACAGGGAACACTCGGGACAAAGCATCACCTGGTAAATCTACGGGCTGCATAAACTGGTGGTAGAAAAGGGACCAACCACCCAGAATTTAAGGGGCAATCAGTTCTCCCACAGCCATGCATAACCACAACAACACACTCTCTTGCTCTGACACCTCAGTGCACCAGTTACAGGAATGGCAGCAGATGAAGGCGCTCCTAAGTACCATCTATTCAAGGAATTTCTTTTCTGCAGCAAACAGGCTCAGAGTCCAAAGGTGTCCCTACACAGATGTCCCACACTACAGTCCTGCCTTGGAAGAAGAGTGCCTCGAACTGAAGGGTCCCAAAGTGCTCTAACAAGTTAGGTGACTGTCATCACCTGCTACTGAAATGCAGCCCTCTCTTCTGTGGAGTGCACCGTGTACTGCATTCTACCACTGAGAATTCACCACAGGCACTTCAAACCACTGGAAAATGACTCTCCAGAGTCACCAAGGAGTGAGGCTGGCTGGAACAGGAGGAGCTGGGGATGAAATGACAGCTAACAGCTAGGTGTGCAGCTTCAGTGCTCATTCAAAAATAACCAGGCTCCTGACACCTCAGTTTGCCTTGGACAGCAGTGGCAGCTCCACAACTGCTGACCACAAGACCACTTGAGACAGGAAACTCCCTACAAATATTTTAGTCTAAAATTCTTATTAAAAAACACCGGGGCTTAGAAAAGGTCTGTGTTCAGCTGTTAAGGGCCTGGCTACTGGCTTAGGGTCCAGAGGCACTTTATGAAGCCATGACTTGCAGACACATCCCTGCCCTGGGAGCTGTCAGACTGAACTGCTGCTAACAGCACTGCTGTTCACATACTGACCTTCATGTCTCGTTCAGCCTTCAGCGCAGCCTGGGCCTGAGTGCCTCTGGCTCCAGGTACTGATCCACAAGGACCTCTGGCCACACGTGGTAACTGAGGGTGGCTCATAAGGCCTGTGGTCATCTGAGACGGCATCTGACTATGCAGAACTACCGGCAGCCTCTGAACAGGCGCTGGGAAGGTGTTAGTAAATGGGGCTCTTACCAATGGAGGGAGCAGGTTAGGCTGAGAGAGGATCTAAGTGGGGGAAAAACAACAAAAAGAGACATTTCTCAATTAGAAAATTGCCAACTCAATTGCACGTTGGCATTATTTTAAAGGGGAAAAAGTTGCTACTCTGCTATGAAATAAATGTCAAGAAAATAGGCTTGAACTGCAAGAGCAAACCAGCCCTGCAGTGCTGCTGTGCCTGAAAGCAGCACCAACAACTTCAACCCAGCTTGTAACCAGGGAGAAGACCCTCACAAGGCAGTGGAGCAGTCACTGGTGAAAGGCAGCCCCAGGAAGATGAGGCACTTTCTGCCAGTGACAATTCAGACATCAAATCTCAAGTCCTGCAGTCAAACACTCCAAATGTCAAAAGGAAGACAGAAATATCCTACACTTTTAGAGAGGCTACATTTCCCTAGCAGCCTGGCTCCAGTCACCTGCAGCAGAGATGCACCACCCTTGTAAGCTGCGCTCCCTGGAATGCCAAAGGAAATCAAACCCTCTGCCATCAGCCCTGCCTTGTATGGACTGTGTGACCTCAGAGATCTTTTCCAACCTAAACTGCTCCTTCAACACTTCAGAGCTGCAAATCTGCTTTGTCTTTACATATGTAAAATATGCACTGGGACCCTTGTGAGACACGAAGCTTCTCCCCTTCCCCAAGCAAACGACCTGTTTTTGCAGGACGAGGTGCATTACAGCTGCCTGGGGAAGCCAGAACTGTCTGCTCTACATCATTCACAACTTGTATTAAATTCCTCAGCGTGCACAGAACTCAAAATTAAACACCACAAAATCAGCACTACTTGTAAGCAAGATCAGAGAGGTAATTTTTTGCTTTGATCTTGAAATCGGGTTTCTTACGTCATTTCACTTTAAGGATTCCATTTTGTATCTCCCCATGATAAAGCCTGAGGAAACACAGTAGAGTCAGAGCCACCAGTTCATGGAGAGGAACCAATCTGTTTGTAGGAAGCCACCAATCACCTACCTGTGGTGCAAATTGTGCAGGAAAGGGCTGTGTCATTCTCACAGCTGCAGCTGCTGACTGGAACTGCTTCTGGTAGACAATGCTGTTCATTTTATTGGACTGATTGTTAGGACTTGTAGAACTGGCCCTAAAGGAAAGGACTCCAGTTAAAATCAAACTGCTTTCATTAAGAGGATGTTTCTGCCCTTAGTTACAACTTAACTAGAAATTCAGCACTGGATGGGGGAAGAATAAATCTCCTGGAAAAGCTGGTGTGAAACTTTTTCTATATAGAAGCTTCTTCTATGTGCAAAAAACCTCAGAACTTCAGAATTCAAAGAGAAAGCATACTCAGAAATACTTAGGCTATGAAGAGATTCCAGGGTATGTCTGTATGAAAGAGCCCTTTCCCCCAAATACTCATGACAGAAACACTGATGTTAGATGTGTGTCCCACTCCCCATCCTTGCTATCTTATGTTCAGTCCTGCTCCTGTACAGTCACTCTTTGCTCTATCGTGGCAAGTTCAGAGCTTGTCACAACAGGCAGTGAACATGCAGCTGCTTCTACTCTGACCTGCTGTCAGATGTTTCAAAATGCACTTGAACGGTTTTTAAGAATTCACAGAAAGTGCTCTCCCAGTTTTATTTGGCTAAGAACATGACCCTCCCTTAAAACTTCCAAGTGTTGAATCATCACGAATTACATGAAGCTTGAGTGACTATCTGGGGGAAGCAGCAAACAGCCCTCAAAGAGAAAAGAGTGAACAGCCTTCTTTAGGAAACGAAGCTGGACTTGCAGAGAGTTCTCGTGCATAGCGTGTGACTGATACACTCCAGGCAAAATGAGCAGAGGGGCACCAGCAGCAGGGATACCAGCTAAGCTCCACAAACCAGTCTTTTCTAATCTTAAAGCAGTCTGTTTTGTTTACTAATTTCACTTGGGAGCAGCTTACAGACCTTGCAACAACACTTACTCCTCTAACAGAACTGCTGCCACAACTGCTGTCTAAGCCTCCAAGTGCTTTTACTTTGACCACCACAATTCATATAAACTGTCTTACAGTTTTATCCCAAAGTACACCTTCCTTGCCACTTTGGTGCCTTACTGGTACAACCCCAGGTAATTTCACATGACTTGTTTAGTATTATTTACCCCCCAAAATATTTTTCACGTTTTATTTCAGAGCTATTTACTTCTGTTTAACTACAGCAGATGTGATGACCTACTGGAATGCTGCTCATAAAGTCAGATTAAGCACTGTATCTTGTATCAGTGGCCCCTCACCTCATACCTTCCAGAATAGGCTGCTCATGCATGACTAGGTACATTTTCTAGCCCTGGTTTTAAGGAATTTTGAACTTGAGGGAGATTTACCGGAAGGGACTGGAGGTTGGGGTAGTACTTCTGCCAGTAACTGGTGGAGTTCCAGGTTTAACATCAATGCCACCTCCAAAGGCCTTCAGGTCCATTTCTGATATCTGAAAAACACAGCAACTGACATGTTAATTCTAATTAAAAAAATTATGTTTGCTAAGCATCTGTTAGCTTACCTCAATGAAAAGAGGTCACTTAAGTGGAGATGAAAGCCTGACTGCAGAACAGCCTCTTATAATTAGGACAGGCCCAGCACCACAAGCACCTCTGTGTACATTTTTCCTGCCCTATCTGGCACTTGCAGCAATGGTATTGGCTTTCTAACTTGGTCCTCCTGCATAATGACAGGGGGTTTGAGAGTCATTTCATCTATTTGGCCCTAAAAAAAAGAAAAAAAGATATGTTTTGGAGTTGAGATCTCCTTATCCAAGACTCCCATCTCAGGTACCACACGAAAATATTTAGAAATAATCCTGAAAAATGTTGTGAAGAAGAATACCATAAAATAGTTCAGGTTTATAAAAATAAACAAGCCCAAAGCACAGCAAAAATGGAGCTGTCATTCATGCAAAACGATCTCCAGACTAACTGGAGCAATGACTCTTGAATGCTATTTTGCAGATACACTCAACAGAATAAATTAGTTTTTGGAACAGAGTATTTCCACACATGCCCATGAAGCATAACAGCAACAACAAATCAGTTAAAAACGAGAGGCTGTTTTCAGTTGACTTTCTTTAGCAGCAACAGGATGGGAATCTTAGAGCAGGGCAGGAAAGTCATCTAAGGCCACCATCCCGCTGCAGCTCTTCCCTCATTTTTTGCTGAAATGAGCAATCATTTTCCAGTGACAACTGCAGCAAGAAACATGCTGCTGCTTGCAAAGTGGGCTCCTAACAACTACAAAGCTGAAAAGATTTGGCCAGATCCCATGAAGCTGGAAAACTGCACGGTGCAAAAATCACCATACACACTCTGGGGGTGAGGAGATGTAAACTTCATCTAAGTGGTCTGAAATCCTGACTGCCATTACTGTCCAAGACATGGAATTAACAACCAAGATTTTTGTTATCACAGCTGTAAATCACTGGGACTGCAGGGTTATTTTATATTCAAAAGCACCCTAAAATCTAGGCCAGAAGGTGCAGGGATTTCAGGTGCAGTTGCAGAGGTAGATCAGTCCCTGAGGTGGAAAGACCTTGCTGTTCCTGCCAGTCAGCTGAGCTGTGTCCATGTCCAGGGGTGTCACCCACTGCTCACCTGAAAGCGGACTGCAACTGCCGAGTGCTGCACACTATCCGAAAATCCCCGGTGCCTGTAAAGCTGGGATTCCATCTAAGACAAGAGACCCTGTGATTGGAAGCCAGTTCCACACATCCCCTTATTAGCAATTACCTTAGCAGCTTCACATAAAGGAGAGGAGAGAATTCCCCCCTAGTTTCTTGCACTGTTTTAGTGTTATTTCCTTACTGGACCTGTCACTCAGTTTTCCTGAGCTGCAAGACCAGCTTTTTCTTTCTTCATTACAGAAAGATCCTGTCTTGCATACAACGCTACATTCTTAATGTGCACCATGCTGTGCTATTCAGAAAGGCAGACCCCCAGCAATAACAGTACAGTTTAATTCTGGCTTAAGGTCATGGCTGATACAGAGTCCACTGAAGCCCCTAAAACTCCCCTTTATTGCACTGGAAACCCTTGAACCCAAACAAGCTTGCTCTGGTTTGAGTCCAGAAGCAAAGCAACAAACACAAGCAGGCTCAGAATGTGCCACCAGCCCTGACAGAGTCATGTTGGTTCCCTGCTGCTCTAAAAACAGCTCAGTGCTATTTTCCACATGGCTTCTACATGAAATCCCCTACTAGTCCATGATGTCACTATCAAACCAGGTATTCCTGCAGTGCAAATGGACCAGCACCAAGTTAGCTACTAAACCTCAGCTAAATGCAGAGATCCAGTCACTAAGGCACTAACCTTGACTGGCTTTTTTATCTTAAAGCTGAGGCAGATTTTTAAGATGCAAGAAGTCAATGTGAGTTGCTGTGCTGGTTATATAAACCAGCAAACAGCTGTGATTCTCATTAATTTCTGTCCGGTAGATGTGGCAGTGTTGTTACCTTTCCAGTTGCAGCAATCATGCTGTGCTGAGTTCCTGCTGGGATCAATCCTCTGAAAGGCTGGGTCACTTGTGCAGGTCTGCTCAGGTTTTGAGCCTGAGCTTGTGGTGGGGTGTGCTGTAGTGGTGGTTGTAAGGACTGGGGTAGGGCAATCAATGGCTGTGCTGTGGATCCAAAGTTGGGCAAAGAAATCTGTGATCCTGGTAAAGGTACCGTCACCTGGAGAGAGAGCACAAGATCACCAGTAACAGAGACACAAAGGCCATGATGTATCTTTCATTACTAGCTCTCTTTCAGCTTTATTCCAGGCAAATGGCTTAATGAGTTTATTTATTTAACCCGAGAGCTGCAAGCAAACAAGTCAGTTTATTGCTCAGTTTGCCTTTACGATCAGGTCTAATGGTATTTGGCTCTGTGCTTTGCAGAAACAAAGTTGCATGAGATCTCCTACCTCCACTATCATTAACGGGATTTCACTGCGGGACATGGGCAGTTTAATTCAACTCAGAAAACAAAGTAGAACAAAATAACCAGTTTGAGGATGGGGGAACAGGACAGGACTGGACTGGCTTATTTGTTCACTTCGAACAATTTTAGTCATCCAAAAACACTGGGATGAAAATTAGATTTTACTTTCCAGGAGTTCCAACAACCAGCAGTTTGAGCTTAAAAACAAGGCCAAAAATACACAGCCTGTCCCTTGCTTGCATTTACCGTGACTGCTGTGGGCTGAAAACACCAGAGAGTGGTAGTGATAAACATGGAAATACCACAGCAGTGACCTCTCTGGCAGGAGTTACTGCACGTCTTGGTTTGACAATCCACTACCTTACGCAAAATTATATTCTGAGTGTGACTAGGAGAATGATAAGAGATTCCAAATGCTAAAGGCTTACTTGGATTCTGCTATGAAGGGTAAGAGATTAAAATTATAGAGACAGCCAAAATGGAACACATTAAAAGCACCAACTCTTCTAAAAGGTCCTTAAAACTCTGTGCTAGATTTCCAACAGACAACATCCTATCTTTAAAGACTCTTCTAGATTTGTGTCTTGGCAACTTTTCCTGTGTATAAGGTAGGCTATTATAATAAATCAATCCATCATAAGCTTTTTTTGGAAGCCATTTCAATAAAAAAACCGAACCAGAAGATGGAAACCACTAGACAGTATCCTGTAAATATGACAGAATGCTTGCACAGAGAAATTTAGCAGTTCTTTCACAAAAGAATTAAAAAACCTTCAAATGAGTGGAGTTATTTTACTGACCTGGCTGTCCTGCACGATCACCTATCTGCTGACTTCTCAGTTATTTTCTATCTACTGGCTATCACTGGCACATGGAGCACTTCTGGGTTCCAGCTCAGTGAGAACTTGTGTTAACAATCAGGCTTCACTAAAGCACCTGGAGTTTGCCCCTCTCTATTTCTACCACTTCTGATATCTGCTTCCATAAAGGTATCATGAGACTCAATCAATTAGCAACAGCATTATGCCAATTAAATCTTTGCCCATCACTGAAAAATGAACTATTCAAGAGAAGGATGCCAGGGACAAATGACCAACATGAACTGCAGACCATCCAACTTCTCAGCCATTCAGTTGGTGCTGCTGTAGATCTCCTTCACTACTAACATTCAATTTTTATTCTGGAAGAATTAAAGGTTGTCTCAGCCCTCCCCTCTATTCCCACCCCACAGACATCATGAACCACAACATGCTTTTAGGCAGAATACAATGCAGGAAATTTACCGTGCCATAGTTTACCTGCTGGAGAGCACTTGGAGACTGTGCAGTGTTGTAGAAATTGCTCTGGCCAGGCTGCTGAACTTGCCCAGAGTAGAGATTTGAAGCCTGAGTGAGCGTAGCTCTGGCCTAGGAACAGCAAGAGACACCATCCCATTAAAAGCATTTAGGAGAGCAGTTCTGTGGTGCATCAACCAGCGCAGGAGAAACCACAGCATGGGAAGCTGACAAACCTCAAGGTTTCACTTTGTGATAAAGCTCTCATTTGCAGGTGGTGGAACAGCCCTTTATCATCATTAACAGAAATGAAGCCTGAAGCTCTAATTAATGATAGAGTGCAAGGAGCCCTGTAATTTGGGGAACAAGCCTCAATTCAGAGATTATGCTAACGTACATTTATTAAATTAAAAGAACATTCTCTTCCAAGTGTCTTAAGTTTCCTGCCACCCAAGAGGAGCAACACTTCATTTCCTGTATCAGCCCACTGCAGAAGTTTTGCATTTGGAGCGTTTCCTACCTGCAGAATGTGTGTATCAATCAGCTGAGAGCCTCCCAGTCCTGAAGCCTGCCCAAGCTGATGCTCGTATAAGATCGGAATAGGCTGAGTGTTGGAAGTCTGCTGGAATGCCAGGCTGGACTGTGCCTTAGCCAGCTCCTGGTGTTGCACTGCTGGGAAGTTGTGTAAGGCTGTGCCAGACAGAACCACTGGTGATGGCTGAGACAAACCACTCTGCATAAAAGCTTGCTGGGATCTGCACGAGATTGAAGTGTCATTCATAAAAATTTTGACGGAGTTCAACAATGAGCCACCAAAAATGAAGAGTACAGCTTATATTCTTTAAACAGAATTAGGATGCTTAGCTCTACTGAACAAATTTTCACCTGAGAAATGTAGATTTTTTTTCAATTTACTCTGCACACAACAAAATAATAGCTGCTACTAACAGCCACAGGAAAAAAACAATGAGGCTTTTTACTAAAATCTTAGATCCCAATTAGCTTAAATAGCTAATGTTCACGCTGAAATAGTTCTTGGGTAACTTAACTGTAATATAGAAAAGCTGCCAGTTCTTAGTTCCTGTGCTACAAGGTGGGATGGGAAAGCACATGTAAGCAGCCCCACTTAGTCATTAAGTGAACTGCTTTGTTCTCTTGACTCCACAGTCCAACTTCTAATACTTACAGCTTAAATCACTGGATGCTGACAATGGTAGCTTCCAAATGAATGTTTTTATTTCAAAAGACCTCACAGCCTTTAATTTTAACCATATATTCAATCCCTTTGTCACCAGCATGGGTAAGTTGCAATTTGTTTAAAGAAGACCAAAGCCAGTACAGCAAAGCACCACAGACTGGTTTACCATTAAAACTATTTATTAACTAGAACCATTAACCACCAGAACTATTTATCCAAACATTCCCATTAAGAGCTTGGTGAGTAGCCACCTTCAGACTGAAGAATCAAAGAGTTTTTAAATAAATGCCCCTCTCAAAGCCTTTGAGATCAGAGGATGAGTGTTTTTGATGTGCACACACTTCTTACTTTACCCTGTGCTGGATATGTCTGAGCACCGGTCCTGTTAATCTATTGGTGTGGTGGGGTTTGCTTGTGACCACACGTGGGTGAGCTTTGTTCTGCACCCTTCCTTCACTGTGAAACACTCTAACAGTCATACTCTGAGCACTGGAAAAACTTTTCCAGATTGTATGCAGAGGATTGTCTTCCATGGAGCCCAAATCTTTTTCACAAGTTTTTTTTTAGATCACTTTTAACTTTTGGTTGTATTGTTTTAAACCAACAACCTGTACATATCCAAGCTTATCCTCCTGTGCACATTTACTACGTGGGAGAAGTACTCATACTGTTAGAACTCCGTTAATGCCATGTTTGTGTGTGATCAGATTTATTTAATCTGGACCACATGCCAGCCTGATTGTATTTCTGCAATTAGCCAATGGTTTGCAACAGCTTTTGTCAGCTCTAGCAGGACAAGTAGTATTTGGTCCCACTAAGTCAGCCAAGCACAAAGTCAGGATACAAATGTAGTTAATTAAACCTTCTGTGGCCTCAGCTTTCTACATTTCAACAAGCAGGTTTAACTACAGCTCATGCAAAACCCTCTAATTGAAATTCCAAAGAAGCTTTCTCAAAGTGGGACTAACAACATTTGTCCGAATTACACTGCTGTGAATCAATTTTGATAGGAAGTGCAAGGAAGCTTTGGAAAAGCTTACAGGGGACGTTTGTCTGGCTATCAGTGCCATTTGAGAGATACTGGTCTTACTGTTACCTTCTGTAGGAAACAGAAAACATTCTAAAACATACCCTGCTGCCTTTCGCACATCTGAAACGAAGTTTTTACCACCCATGAGTTCTAACTGGAACTTCAAAGTGTTTCAAGACTCCAGTGTTGGTTTGATTATGAAAAACAAACAAATTGCTGAACTAAAGGGACAGACATTTTCTGTTCTCTTAATATGCCAGACTGATGTTTTCAGCTCTTTAGCCTACGTTCCTAAAGATACAACTATCATGCATAATTTTTGGACCCATGATTTCACAACTCCTCTGTACAAGGCAGACAATCTGCATACACAGTTCTCAGACAAAAGAGATTTTGAGGAAGACAGGAAGATGAGGTAGCTATGGAGCACAGAACCCAAGTCTGCAGGGAACAAAGTTCAATAATTCTGACACTAAAACTCCAAAGAAATTTGCATATGCTACCTACCTGTAAGGTTGTAAGGAGGAATTAAACAACTCTTGGGCTTGTGAAACAGCTGGTGCTGCTCCTAAACTCAGCTGAGCTTGATGCTGTCCTTGGAGAGGTGCATAGATGGGGATGGGGATCTGCTGAACTGAAGCAGGCTGCATAAAAGAGAAAACATTAAGTTAGAAAATGTACAGTTAAATGTGTGCCAGGATATGTCAAATCCCAAGGCTGCATGCAGAGCTAGTATTTATTGCTGCCCTTAAGAAAATTACTTTCCAGTGGAATCTTATCCTTTTTCTCACAAATAAGCAGCAGAAACTGAGTGAAGTATTTAGATCTGCATACAAAACAACTGCAGAAGATTGCATATAATTTTGTGCTACAAAAGTTGAGTGAGCCTGCACTAACACAGCCACAGAAACACCTTTCAGGAGTATGAACTTTCACATATATTTGTGAGTGGAAGCTTATTCGCTCAACTTTCATGACAAATAAATCAAACCCTGCCTGCATGCACCAGAATGGAACAGCAAGGACAGGCAAGACCTTATTTCTTGCAGTCTTTAGTCTCACTCTCCCCTGCCCCCATCAGATCATTAGTAGAACTTTAAAGGCAATATCGATAGTGAGAGGAAAAAATGAGAATTAGGAATCCCCAAATACCTGAGAAAGGCCTGGCTGAAAGCCTTGCTGTTGGGCCAGAGAAGGTGGTGCCAAACGCGCGTGCTGGGTATTGAACAGATGACTTGTATCCATATAAAATGCTGGGATTTGAGCTGTAGTACCTCAGGAAGAGCAATACAATTAGTACCTGATTCCCAACACCTCCCTGCTGGAAAGTTTTTTATCAACAGTTAGAGATGCAGCTACTGTCAGTACTTCCCACTGTAACAGCTACCAGAGAGCCTGGGAGAAGGAACAGCACTGGAGAGCTGGGTGCCTCACCAGCTTTGGTATCTTTTCCATTCATCCCTAGAATCTACCAGTCTTGCATAGGTATCATTAATCCCACACAATTTTGGAGGGATGAACAACAGATTCTCACCAAAAAAGGCATTTGGGTGAAGGGTAAGAACTTGTTATACTATCATGTAATTAATATATAGATACATTTTAATATTGGATTTTCCTTGAAGAAAAAAATGCCACAACTCTCAACTACTGTAGCATTTTAAGAAAGAAATTAAGACTAAATCATTCCTGGTCTTAAACAGCAATTTACAATTCTGCAACAGAATTTAAGACTCAAACTTACTTTCCTCAACAAACTAACACAGCACTACCTTTGTACTCTCTGGTAAAGCACTGCAGATTTAGAGTAACACAATTAGTATTTGCTTACAGAACACTCTTTATCATTCCCTCTTTACTGGAGAGCAAAACCGGAACCAAATCCAAGTCTCCGGCTTCAAGATTCAAAAAAAGCAGATGTGTGGCTTCTCAGCCACAAACACCATTACCTGCTGCAGACTGAGACACATAGACCTGGGGACTTTGCTGCTGCTGGGCAATGAGGGACGGCATGCAGCTCAGCTGGGAAAAGTGGCTGGCAGAAGCCAGGCTGCTTGTCTGCAACTGCTGGGGTTTCACTTTACAGATATTAGGAGGGTCTGAGGTGCTCGCAGTCTTCGTACTCAGTGAAGAGGTTGTGTATGTTCCAGCTCCTAGGAGGAGAGAAGCAAGGGATGCCATCAATCAAAGACATTTCAAAGCCTCATCATTCAGAGGTCAAAGTTCTGGGACAGCTCTGTAAGCACAGCCACAATTGGTAAAACACTGAAACCTAATGCAGCTGTTTCCACCAACACAAGAAAACATGGAGACAATTCTGTTGAGTTCACTATGGGAAGTGCTGCAACCCAGATACATCTTCCTTTTCAGGCAGGGGAGCACACAAGTAGTGGAGGCGGCAGCTTGGTTAGTTATGCAACAAAACATTGCAACACACACTGGTTGTGCCTCTCATATATTTTAATATATATATTAAAATATATAGATACATTTTAATATTCCAAGGCATGAAGACGTAACCAGATATAGCATCTTCTGTTTGCTGCTAAGAACCAAAGTGGCAACCAGTGCAGTTTGTGAAGAGCAGCTGAACATTCACTCTGCCTTTTGCAAATAGGTTTTGGTATGAGTTCTTGAAGCTTTAACTTAAAAAGCAAGAGCACAACTGGATGTAAGACTGCAATTAGCTGGACATCAGAACTATCCTCTGCTCCAAAATCTACGTGCTTGCCTCCATTTGGCTGAACAAAATGAAACCAATAAGGTGGACAAGAGAAGTTTACCTCCTCTTTCAAGTCCATATAAGTAGCTTAGGCAGAGAGACATCTTAGTACTATTTTCAGCTGACTGAAGTGAAACAGGTCAAGTCCGTTAACAGATTATTTGGGAAGTTGCTGTTCAGATCCGACATTCCATTTCTAGCATAAACCTTTCGTTAGCTTTGCATTAAACAATCCCAAAGGGAATCCAATCCCTTGAAAAATATAAGCAAGGAACAACACAACAGGATACTACAGCTTTGACATGTGGTACCTGACAGGGAAGTTGTGGGGGTAACTGAGGCCACAGGAATAGGAGGCATCGATGCACTTGAGAAAGAGCTGTAAGTGCCACTGCTTGGCCCAGTGTTGCTGCTGCTGCTGCTGCTACCAGCAATGGGAGACGCTGCCGAGGTCACCGGCGAACTCTTCTCCCCCATGTTTGGGGAATTCTCCCACGCTTTGCGTGCAGACTCCATCTATTTAAAAGAAAAAAAAAATTTCCTCATCTATTAGGAAGTTTCAACTAGCCATCCTTCCTCTTTTAACAGTTCTTTTTAGTCAAAAGGCAATTTGGGCTTCATGCGAGCCTCTTTTTTAAGTTGCTGTAATCGTGCAACTCTGTTCATGCAAAAAAGCATACAGCCTGAAGTTGGAGCTGGTCATCTGTTCCAACTGCACACGTGCACAGTTCATCATCTTAACAGCCAATGCTCAAAAGAGAATTCACTCACACTAATTTGGCTTGGTTTTGTTTGACATGAAGAGCAAAGACACAGTGAGCAAAAGAAAGGTAAAACCCCCCTCTAAATATTTCCATCAAGTCCTTTACTTCCAAGTTACTTGGGCTATTTAAATGAAGCAGCCCCCTGCTTTCTTGGTAAATCATCAACTTTGCGTGACCAACAAAGATATCTACTGCACACTTCAGTAAACATGACAGCAGTCAAGTTTACACTTCCAAAGCAACTGCTGCTCAAAAAGCAACCACAAGCTGACACAGCTTGTGCGCGCTGCTTTACATTAAAGCTAAAAATGCTTCATGCTCCTCTATTTCTATAATAATTATGAGCTTATGTCTTGCACAGCAAGGGAGATGAAACTTTAAACATTATAGACACAGTTATCTTCCACCAGAAGTGGAAACAACATTATTTTACTGCAGCCAATAAAATCTAATTATTGCTACATTAGACACGCAATGCGAAATCTAAATTGAGACACTTCTGAGGGTCCACTGAACAGGAAATAACAATATTCAGTCTACACTCACTAATTTAAAAGCTCAAACACGGTCCATGAACTTCTGCACAACCTTCAGCTGTCTCCAATGGAAATACAAGTTTTGCTAGCAGAGCGGAATTTGCTCACTGTAAGTTCCTTGAGGCCAGGTGCTGTCTTTAGTGGTGGACATTAAGGAGCAAATATATACTCACCACAGTCTGCCCTCAATGCTTGCATCAAGAGAGCCCCCCCTAACTGGGACCTGCAGTCTCTCAAAGCCACACTTGTAAACCTACCCTGCTTTACATGAGTTAGGCAGTCTGGACAGACTAAACGTGGCTTAGGTTATTTGTCTAGATGCTTCAGAAGTGATGAAAAAGCAGAGCAATACTGAAAGAAGTGGGTCACAGGTGATCAATACACACCCACGTGGAAAATGGGAGTTCTGGATTCCTGAAGAGAATAAAGGGGGAGGAGGGAAATTTAGTTACATGTTAAATCCTTTGGGGGCAAGTCACCTATTTTCATTTTTGAGATCATCTTCCCCAGCAATCATTCTCTGTTTCCTCTCCACAACATTTTCCTCCAAACTGGTCCTGATTCTTACAGACAAGGCAAACTTTATTCATCACTAACACGCTGGAAATGATTTTGTTTAGGTGTATTGCACCAGCATTAAGAGAAAGTGAGTAAGTACCTGTGATTGTCAGAATAGAGAAGGTGTAGAAGGTTCTACTATGTTCACTGGGTTTCATGATGTCCTGGAGAAACTACTGATAGCAAAAGCTACACACTGCATTTTGTCACATACACGGCATGTAACAGAGTCCTGAAGTTTTCTACCAGCTTTGCTTTTAGAGAGCTTCTTAACAACCTCTGATTTTTATAAACTAGAAAAAAAGACGCAAGCGAGAGTGGTACTCTAGGAATGCCTGTGCAGCACCATCTACAGACCAGATATGGAGGAACAAGAGGCTCTAAATTAAGTGAGACTGGGGACAGTGTTGTAGTTTCACTGCTCACTTAGGGGGAAAGGAGAGCACAAGGAGGAGATCATGGCTGCTTGAGGCTTCTCTTCATCACTGATCTATTGGGGCCTTCACATCGCAATAACAGTCCTGTACATATTACCCAAAACCTCCACTGGAGACAAACCCCAATGTGCCTTTCCTTAAATACACCAAAGTCTAAATGGTTAGAAAAAGAAAGTCCAAACATGTCAGATTCTGGACCAGATGCCTACACAGGAATTTTAGATGAAACCTTGGACATGAAGAGGGCCAAGCAGCTCAGTTTGAGATTGCTTTGTACTTCCTTCTGCTCAGCTCCTTACCTACCAACAGGCCTACGAGTCAAGTCCTTAAGAGGATGTCTTAGTAAAGATGTCTTTAGCAAAGTTACTCCAGGGAAACAAGATCTCAACAAGGCTTCCCATATGAGCCCCTTATACCTCCACCGAAGAATGATGCCAAGTAGTGAGAGCAGTTGTGGCCAAGTTCCCCAAAAGTCTCTTCACAGACAGCTTTCTGTGACAGGGGATGGAGGAAAGAGGAGGTGCAAGGATTAATCCTTCACGAAGGCAGAACCTGGACACTTTGTTCTTTTAAGGAAATGAAGGAAATGCTTTCCTGTCTCCTGCTCCAAAAGTTATCTTCTGAAAGAAGCAAGGATTCTACTGAAGATGATGACAAAGAGCAGAGCTGTGCCTGGACCAGAGGCCTGCTGTGAAAGTGACAGTCTCAGTGTGTGCTTCAGAACAAGACTCTTGCCTTCAGCATTTGTGAAAAGGAGGCAGAGGTCCAGTGCTTGGAATAAAGAAATCAGGGACAAAGCTGCTTCCAAATAGCTTTCCATTCAGATTTTGGTCAAAAGGTTCTTCAAAGCAGCCTCAAAACATGGATCTTTGACCTATTTTGTTACCACACATCCAAAATCCCTCATCCACTGAGAAATCACCAACACTACAAGAGCAGGGAAAGAAACTGGAAGATGAATGACACAGACATCACAGTTTGCTCTGTAACTGAGCAGTGTCCCACGCTTTGCAGTAACAGCCCTACCTGTATGACACGGGATTCAATCTCCAGCTGCAAAACAGTCAGAGACTATTTCAGAACAACACTTTCGGACGCCAGAAAGTCATATTAGGTTAGCTTACTACTCAAGAATGTAGCAGAAAACTAAGTTTTTTTTAAACTACTTGTCCCTCCACAGTGCTCTCCCCATTTCTGCAGGTCTATTGTTTTAAAGAGATGTTATACTTTATTTAGGAAATAAAGTGTTAGTAGGAGAAAAGCAAAGATTCAACAAGAGAACATGAATATTTCTCATCTGTAGAGAACACAAGCAAGCAGCTGTCAAGCCATGCCAGTAAGACAAGTCTCACTGGGATTGACAAGCAAGTTCCTCCAAAGCATTAGTTCTGCATCCAATCTCAAGTTTCATTTCTTCTAAAAATGTAAAGAAACTAAGGTCAAACATCACTATTCCCTAATACCAGAAGCAGCAACAATACTTCTACTGACTCAGTCACCTGCAGTCACAATCACAAAGCAGATCTAGGACACCAAAAGAAGAAAAAAACCCAACAACTTCTAAAAATACAGTAGCAAAGCTAGAGCCCAACTCTGTGTTAGTGAGTTATACAACGCACACAGTCCAACAAAATGGGAAAACACCACTCAAAATATTCTACACGCTCCCTCTGCACTGGAGAGCAGGAAACAACAGAACATCTATAACACAACAAAACACGTTCTGACTCGCTGATCTAACTGCCCTTCAGAGACACCAACACACCATCTACAAGCCACTAATTGGAACTTCAGCTGTCCAACTCAAAACCACATTATCACTGCACCAAAGTCTTACAGCTAAGAAGAAATCAAACTTGGCTTATCAAGCAAATCCTTAAAGCCTTTACACCAAACCAGGCAACTTATTTTAAGCTCAAAACTCAAAAAACGTCAGTCAGATTCTGATGGTTTGCCATGAGCACCATGGTTTAATGCTAAAACTCTAGGATCTTGGTTTTTCAGGGCAGTGGGAGCCAAGATTGTTTGAGATGCCAAGTGTTAATGCAAAACGGGGTTAGAAATTTATGGTTTAAATGCATCCTTCGATAGAGTCTCGTGTTTCAGCCATCCATTTATATGCAAAAGCAGTTCAGCAGAGGAAACAAAGGAAGGCTCTAAAAAAAGGTTCACCAGCAAGTTCTCCAATAACTTTTTTCCCCTGCATGCAAGAAAACGACCCTTAGAGGGATGTGGTACATACCTTGAGGGTGAGGTCGACGGTAGCGGGAGAAACTGGAGTTAGGCTGGAGCTCTGTTGTAAAGTCTCCCTCCTAGGGAGGGGAAGGGTGTGGGGCAGGGGCACCTGAAAGGCAGGCAACACACATCACATTCTAACTACGTCTACTAGAAAAGCCCCAGAAAGCAAAGCTCAAGCTTTATCAAGTGAGCTACAATTTCTTCAAGGCTTGAGCATTTGGCAGGGAGACTGATAAAATAAGGTGAAAATTTGGTAGGCAAGGAAAGGCCACTCAGCAGGTGCCAAGATGCTTCTCATCTCTCTAAGAGGCTGAAGATTAAGGCTTTAAGGTGTCCATGTCCTCTGCATAAACAAACACCAATTGTCTGTTTGGGGATTTAATTTCAAGTACCATTTCAGTTTACTGATATGCAAAAATTCTTCCCAAGCCAAGTTTGTCCCTTTTTGTACCAATACAGTACATGGGGCTTCATGACCTTGAGTTCTGAGATGCAGTTTCTGAAAAGAGGAAGCTTTTATAGACCTGCAAAATCACAGGACCATGAAACAAACTACAACAGATTTGCCATCCAATAATTGAATTCAGTTATTTTCTCTTTCAAAAGATGAAAGATGTGATACTTGGGGAAATAAACCTGACATAATGCTATTGCTATCTTTGCCTACGAAAACTCCACTGGATTTCCTAGAAGTTTTAAAGGAAATGAATCAAAAATATTGCAGTGGCCAGTCTATTAGTCCTAACCATTCCTTTCTCTATTCATAGCATAGCTAATGGACTTTCACTGGATGAGATAAGGCTAATCCAAAAGACAGATACTGAAGCTTTGAAGCAGGGGATGGCACAGATCCTTTGTGGCCAGGAACCCCCAATTCCTGTGTTAGAAATTCAGCTCCAAAATCCACAAGGATTGGACATCATTAACACAAAAGAATTCAGTCTTCCACACTAACCACCAAAGGCAAAAACCACAACACTACCAGAAAAGCCAGCAGAAGAGTAAGAAGTTCAATCAGTACTGCTTCAAAATGATGCTGCAGTAAGCTGAAAAGCATTTTTAGATGAATTTCACAAGACATCTTCATAAAAAACTGAGATCCTACTGTATGATTCTTCCTTCTCCTATCAACGAGTGATTTAATCCTGCACTAATTCTGTTACTCAAACAACAAGAATCACAAGATCCAAGCTCCCTGGTGCCCTAACACACTCAAGACAAACTTGATTTTGCTACAAGTCACAACCTAGCTGGTTCTCTCAATCACTATGCCACGCTCACAAGTTAGGATCACTGTACTGGCTTTGAGGGCTGCAAACATCTCAGCTCCATAGCAACTGAACACCTGGAAGCCTGTTGTCTGCTTTCACAACCATTCAGCTGCTCCCTTTACATGCAGTTGCTGTGATCGCAGGCTAAAGTTCAAAACTCCTTTGTTTGTAAGAGCCTTTCTTCAAACTCAGCCTACAGAGCTTTGCTACTGGTACCAGGCTCAAGTCCCAATTGCTGCCAAGAACACACTCCCTCATTATGCCTATCTTTGCTTTTTTTTAGTATTGTTCCTATAAACATCTCCACTTTCTGTGCTCTTTAGCTCACTGTGATTGTTCAAAAGACAAGAAAATACCTGAAGAATTCCAGAGCAGGTACTAATCAAACCAAATGTCCTTCAGAGTAAGATTACTGGAAAAAGCCCAGCTGGTTCACATGAAAGGAACCCTGTGGACTTGATCACTGAAGGCACTATTTGGTGCTTTAAAGAAGTGTGAAAATATTTTCTTGTCTTCAAAGTCAAGATGATCACTGCAATAGACTTACGTTCGTCACCAAAGTCTCCTCCATTTTTGTACTGCTAGTAGCCACTGTGTTAGGATGAGAAGAAGGTGTAGTGTAGTCTGTTACAGACTCCTGCGAAGAAAAACAATTCCATTAAAATATCTCCCTTACCTAAATTCAATTTCAATTTCTTGGACAGATGTCAGCCTTTCCACAGGAGGAGTTCACCATGCAACAGAAGATTAGAATTTCACACCATTGTTTTCTTGTAAGTCATGTCTAGCAATCCTTATTGCTGAACTGCTGCTGAGGTCAGGAGGATTCTTAGAAGATTACAGTTTGCCTCGTGACCTCACAATGTACATAGAGAAAAGTCAAAATACAGTCTGTAAGGAAAGAACATGGAAAGCAGTGTAATGCCTGGGCGCTGTAAAATGACTGTGGTGGTGCAACCAAGTATCATTCGTCACTCAAGATGCTTTAGCCACCTGCAGGCACTTTCAGCCTACTCAAAAAGTAAAATATCTTAACTGAAAGCTTTCTGTAGCTTTAAATAAATACAGAAATTTCTTACTATGACAAGAAAGGCCCTCCAGATTAAAAAGAACACAAAGGGATGGTTGCAATTTGCAAAACTGTTTTCTTTCCTGTAAGTTTTGTCTCTGAAAGTCACAAGACTCAGATTCTCTGGATGGTGTAGGCTACCTCCTGATTTCTGCACTGGGTAATGACTTCAAGGAAGAAAAGGACTGAGGATTCCAGTCTATCCAGAGGCTTTCTTCGAAGCTTATTTGTCACAGTTAAGTGGATCTTAATGTGCTCAGCAAACAAGGCTCACTTTTACGGCTCTGGCTGTAGGCAGTGACTGCTGCAGCTGTAGATAAAAATGGTCTGAGCAAAGCGGCTCCCTGAACATTGCCGGCCCTCAGAGAACGTCCTACAGTGAACAAAGAGGGCACTGGCACTTCTGTGAGGCCTGTTCAGTGCTGCTTTTTAGTCCTCATCACTGGTATCTACGGAGCACATTCTGGGCAGGCAGAGGGGTGTTACCAGAACCTGACCCAGAGACTTTCCGGGAGAAATGGTGTGACCCTGAAACAGCCAAGAGCCACTCTGCAGCCAGCACTGCCAACTCCAAAGTTTTACATGTCTGAAGCCCAGAAAAGGCTCTGTCACCTTTATAGAACCAAATACCACAAAGGAACTGAAGGACAAATCAGCAGCAGAACTGTTACTGAGTGTCTGGACTTGTCAACCCATAATGATTTTGAAGGCACAAACCATAAAATGCTTGTTTAATTGCATCCAACCAGTATGACGATAAGCTATTAATAAAGTGCACACTCAATTTATTCCTCAGGCCTGTGGCAATGTCTTTAAAAAAGCAATTAAAGCACTGAGATACTAACTGACAAATGACAAAGAAGCCTCCTTAAAAGCATGAGCTCATTTTGGTAAAAGACTAGAACAAGCTAACCTGTAATGGGGTGAGACAGCATAACGTGCACAGTGATTTATTTTTACCATTTATGAAGAAAACAGAGAACTCTTTTCTCAATTTATTTACTTCCTTTATTTGTTAAACTGGTGAAAGATATGTGTTGCTTCCCACAATCCCAACCACCAAACTGCAAGTTGCACATCTGCACTGGATTCCAGCAGGCAAACTTAATCTGGGTAAAATGAGGCAGGCACATAAGGCTGCTTTAATCACAAAGGCCTTCTAATGAAGTAATTAAATGGCTCTGTATTTTTTTAGGATGCATTACTGTGTAAGAAAGAGGAAGTTTTTTAAATAAAATTCCTTCAAGGTCTGGATGCAATTTTTACAGGGTTTCAGCAATGAAATTCCTTATGAAAGAAGATGGATCAAGACTATTGCTAACTTTCCCACTGTGCACACTCACAGCAAAAAAATTTCACTAGAATTAAACCCAAACCATTGTATCAGCTCTGGTGCCCTTAGAAGTGTATGTGCAATGCTGAAGCACAAGGGTGGTTTACATGCTGAGCATGCAGACAAGACAATGCTTTAACCACACGAACACTACCCCATAAACTGTAGGTTAATCTCCATCCTTCATTTTCTGGCACATTAAGTCCAGGATTCTATTAGACGTGGCTTATCACCATAAGCTTTTGCAATTCAGTTAGTGATTCTCTTGTACAACTGTTTGACTGAAGAAACTAACTGATTACTTTATTATACACAAGTAACAGCTAGAGCAAAAAGCTCATGTTTATGCTTTTTTTGGAGTTCTCTATAAATTGTTTATACTTGAAGAAAAAGAACAGGCAGACTTCTTTTAACTACCTCCTTTGCTCAAAAAGGAGAGATCACAAAACCTCAAGTGACTTGATGAACAAAGGACAAAGCAGACCTCAGAGCTCCCCTGCTGTAAAGGATCAGGGTACTTTATGGGATGAATTTGCTATTTGATTTGTTCCTGATTTACATAAATCACCCAAATTAGAGCTTGAAAGTTACTCAAAATTTTCTGAAAACCGGGCTGTGTCCTTTTAGACATGATCTGTAAGACACAGCTGTTACTACCTGCACAAATACTTCACTGGTATCCACAACCAGGTATTGATCTTCCTGGGATTTGAGAGTTTCAAATGTAAGGGTGGGAAGGGCAAGGGGTAAGATGTTTTACCCAGTTCAGAAACTTACACATCAGGTTGCCTTCACTACAAAAATACTGCAAAATCCAAGAGAAACAGCTGCAATGGCTTCTGAGCATCACTAAACTTAAACATCTCACTGTATGAGTTCATTTATATTTATACAGTTTCTAAGCAGTCTTGTATGATTAAATGCACATGCTCTTATCATTATATTTGTTCTGGAATGGATGTGGTACTCTTACAAAGCTTCTGAAGGAGGACAGCTGGCTTTTACAGACATTTAAATCATCAAATACACCACAAGCATGCCTTCCTGGAAACTGAGTGGTTATCTCTGAGAGGGATGTTTAAGACCATCAAAAGAAAAGCCATTTAGGTTTGCCAAAACTTCAACATTTGACATTGAAACAACAGGTTAAAGATGTCAACACCTCTTCCCTCATGAACGAGCAATGGAAAGAGTACCAAGACAAGAAAAAGCAATTGCAATACACATCAGTACAAGAACTCCAAGGCTGGAGCAGTATTTGAACCCCTTTTAAAAGCCTCTTTAAAAAGTAGCTATGTTTATTGCAGGTTTATTCCTGCAAAGTCTAGATGAAGGTTATCTTATCCAACAAATTTGCAGGTTGTTGGTTTAACTTCCAGAGATGTAAAATATGACCATTTCTTTCCTAGAAAAAAACAACTTACCAATGCCTCAGAACTATTCATAACAAAGGAATTTAAAAGCAAACCCGGTGCTGTTAAGACAGGAGCATTTAGGCCTATTATTAAAGGCTTCTTTAAGCAATCATTTAATAAGGAAGTTACTGGGAATTTTCATATGCAGCACAAACTGGAAAGCTTCTTGCCACTCTGGCCTTCCTTCCAGAAGACAGAATCTTGGTGCTTTAATACTGCAGTAGTTCAAAGAACCTTGGCAACCCATGTTAAACCAAGCCTAGACAGGCACAAAATCCAGACTTCCCTTTTGAAAAACTCATACTTCAAAAATACAGTTGCAGAGAGGAAAATCTGCTGGTTTTAGCAGAGCTACTTGACTACATTGAGCCAGCCTGCAGTAATCAAAGCTAAAGTTTCCATTCTGTTTGTGGCTTAGAAGAAGCCTCTCCTCCTATCTTGAGCTCTTGTCAAAGGAGTTTGTAGGACCGTGGGAAAGCACAGGATACAGACAAACAGCCTTCTCACCAAACATCTGAGCAAGCTGGTGTTTACTGCTCTACACTTCTGATTCTCATACAAGGACACTTTATCAATTTCTGGTATGAACATAAAGCACTCACATCTACTCACAAGATGGAAAATGTCAGGAAGGATGAGAAATCCCTGAGTTTTCTTAAATATTTGCCATTCCACTCAGAAATCAAGCCTGCAGCTTCCACATTGGACACAAATACCCTCCCTAACACTTGCTCTGTAGCAACACTTCATTGAGACAGTAACTTCTGCTGGCATGACACCTTGGCAAAAAGCTGCCAAAGCTGTCCTTTGTTTTGGGTTTTCTCTTCCTAGCTGTGGGTGGCAAAGATCAACTGCAAGTGATCCACACTTCGTATTCTTCAACTATTAATGTAACTCTTGAAGAGGATCAGTTTTCCTAAATGGCATCAGAAGATTTCTGCTTAAGACCAGGATGTCTGAAACAGTAGGCAACCAACTTGAGTCTACACTTAGAAAACTGCTTTTCAAACCTACAAGAAGCATTTTTCCTTTACCAAAGCAGGTGTAACTATTAAGTAGTAGCTACTCAAACTGCATGGCTTCTTTACATTTGAGAGACGACAACCAGAGTTCTTGCTCAAGACACAGGCAGAAAGGAGATGCCTCTGGGGATGTTTTTCAGCCACAGCTAAGAAATGAGCTGCAGAACAATGAATCCCAACACCAGGTCACCATCCCACTGCTGAGCAGTTAGTTATAAAGAAGTCAGAGGACTCATCCAACTATGATGAGTCCTAAATTTCGTGAAGGAGTTCTGCAAGTAATATCTAGACAATACCCAAGCCAAGAGGATATACACGACCATTTAGAGAAACAGAACAAGCCTTATCCAAACCTTTAGCACATCCTTTAGAGATTTCCTTTTTTCACAGAACAGCACTTAATTCACAGCTTCAGGTCATCCATACACTCAACCAGCAATCATGCACATGACTTCACTTCTCTGCTGGAAATTATCTTGCATACATCACACTGATCTGAGTTTACAGACTCTGCCTGCACCAGGCTCTAGTGCCACTCCCCACAGCAGTGCTCAGGACTGAGTTTTCATATTCAGCAGAACAGACTTCCAAGCTGATCTGTGCTTGGGGAGTGACAAACAGCATGATCTGTATCAATTCTGCAGAACTGTTTAATTCAAGCAGTACCCATGTTTCCTATCTGCTACTCAGTGGGCTCTGCTGTCCAAGCACCACCAGCAGACAACGAAGTGTCAATTACCTCACTGTAATCATATTTTACATATAGTGCTCAGTAATCTCTCAGTATTTTTCTTACCTTTGTGTTTGTTCCAAACTCTGGAGCAGACACTGATATCATCGTTCCAATCTCCGTGCTCAGTTCACTCGCTGCTTTGGTCTCCTTTGTAGTGACAGGTTCTGGGCTTCTCACAGAGGTGGGAGATGGCTTCTCCTGTCCCTCAGGCTCTCCCTGCTGGGCATCCTTCACCTTCCTGTTCTTTAAAGAACGCTCTTTCCCAATAGGACCAGGTTTATACTCTTTGTTTTCTACCGGACTCAAGTCTGGAAGCTAAGTTAGTGTTAACTTGTCAGTCATGCCTTCCCCTCTATGTCCTATCCAACAAGAACACTTTAACATGCTAAAAATCATTGTTTAAACATAATAAAGCTTTCCAAGGGTAAGCATTTTCTATCAGGTAAAGAATTTGAGACTAAGTTAGTGAAAGGTACATGAAATGCATTGATTTTGAACATTAGGAATCTAAACCATTGTTTTCAAGCAATGAATTTTTAATGTGAAGTGGCAAAGTTCAAATAAAATACAAAATAACGTCAGTTTGACGTCCTTACAAGAAAAGCACAAAAAAATACAGAAACCACATGACTTTGTATACCTACACGTTATTTTAATTTTCAGAGAATCAGGATTTTACAGAGCCTCAGGAAACTAGAACAGAAGACTTTACCTTCATTTGAAACTATCTTGACGTATGGATGTTGGCAGCATTTTCCCCTGGAAACTGATCACTAAGGGGATCCAGAAAAAAATAAAACACCTACGCACAAGTGTTGCCTTATATTGCAGACATCGTGGCTGGGATCACTGCTGCAATTCAGCAGTTCCTTTTTGTGCAGCTGAATTACAGCAGAATGAAGGGCCCTAGGGAACCTGAATGCTCTGCTGTTTCAACAGCCATGTCCTTTCTGGCTGAGACTCTCAGCCCACTTCACTACTGAGCAGCAAAAAAATCCCTTCAAGGCAGTCCTTAAAATCCTATTCCTTAAGCTTTGATAGTGGAAAGACAGAAGCTGCTTCTAACTGTCTTTCTCAACACCAACCAGCTATTTCACAAGTAGATGAAGACTTTCTACAATACGATGGTTTTTGGGAAGGGTGGAGTTTCCCAAAGGCATCTGGTACCCTCAGGAGGCCAGCAGAGACTGGCCTTCAGAGGGAAGGAAGAAAAAAGTAGAAACAAATGCCTGAGCTCTGAAATGCTGCAATCAGAAACATCAGGCCCATCTCACACCAAACAATTTTTCCCCTAATAGTTTACAGAGGCTGAAATTCCTCCAGACTCTTTAAGGTCACACTTGGAAAGGTAAATGGCTTTGTTTCAAGTATGGTCCTCTTTATGTTGCTCATAATAGTTCTACAGTACCAATCTCCAATTCTGAACATAAGCTTGTATTTAGGCTTCAGAGCAAACAACATCACCACAGCGGTGGGTGGGTGTGTAAGAATTGTTTGTTTGTTGAGATTTTTTTTTTGTCATCAAGACAGTTAAAAGGATTTACAGCCCCCTCAAAGGAGTATAAAAAATGTTACCCTCCAATGCATTTACTATTTAGTCACATATGTGTCTTTCAACAAAATCTGCAGGAGTCTTGCTAGCTATAAAAAAGCAGAAAAGGGGACCTTTCTACACACTGTCAAGTAGACTCTCTCTACATACATTTAACTTTGGAGTTCAGTATCTGTAAGTGATTTTATGTAGGCAGTTCTAGGCATGCTGCAAGTGTATCTGAGACATGGGTTACTGCAATTCACCAGCAGTTTTAATTAATGCATATTTCTCTGCTGTACAGGTTTTATATTCTGCAATGAAAGCCATGAACTGTAACATATCCACTCCATGTCTCATACAGTAAAAGTTAAACTCATTCTGTGTGTGACTGCACTTTCAGATTTCAGCTCTTTTTTGGAGGGGGGAAAAAACCAACCAAACAACCAAAACCCAAACAACCAACACAAAGAAACACCCAGTCTTCTAGAAAGACAAAAGGGCTTTAATTACATCAGGACTGCTGCCAAATCTCAGACATCAAGAGGGACCGGAATAGCTGATGCTCTAAGTCACCAGACAAGTTTATCTGCTATAACCTTCTCTTTCTGAGAATTAGAAGCTGGTGCTGAGTGCTAGTGATGCATAGATTAGTGTGCGCTGCAGGTGGAAACAACAGAAAACCTCTGGAAGGTGAGCAGCACACTTATTTTTAAAACTGATACAAGTTTGATGACCTATTTAGTATCAGCTGCAAAAAAATTAATTATTCAGACATCTGTGCATTTGAATTGGAGACCTCAAACCAATGTCGCTAACATTTCCTCCCTTTCCTCAAAACATTTATTTTTCTGCAACTTCGTGTATTGATCAACTGATAACCTCGGTACAAAACTAAGCAGGGCACCACTCATCACTTAGAGGGGGCAAGGCAGGCACAGTGGCTGGAGGAACCACTGCACCTGGAGACACAGCCAGGGCAGCACTGGAATGCTGCTTCCAAACAGCTCTCAAGGCCTGAGTGAAGCAAGCTCAAGAGAAAAACAGAAAACCCAAACTACAAAAGAAAAACAAAGCACTCCACCACATCCACAGTTTCCCAACAAAGCTATCACAAATCCATACTCCCATTCCTGGCTCCAAACACAGAACCAATGTGCAACCTCTGCTAGGCTAGGATGCTGTTTAATTACACTGCACATCTTCTCTGCAAGAACCATCTTGTTGATTGTTTTAGGAAATATAAAAAGGGAATGCAATTTTTATGGGTCTAGTCCTAACTCAATGAGTATTCTATTCTGCTATTTGTAACCTTTTTTTGACTGACCTTCTGTAAGTTTACGAGTTTGTACTGAAATTATGACCTTTTACCTTTTGTGCTTTGATGGGTCCAGCCCGAGGCTGTTTCTGTCTCTGCTCTTTAGGTTCTGGTAATTTGTCAGTGGACTTCTCAGAAAGCACAGGGCCAACTTCATTGTCACTGCCACTGGAAGATGGGGCTCCAAACTGAATAGTTTCTATACCAAGATCGACTCCACCTTCTTGTCCAGGCTTTGTCCCCTAGTTAAAAGGCAAACATTTAACCCATTCTGAAAAACTTCTCTATCAGTACAACAACAACGGTTCAGAAAAGAGCACAAAATATGCTCAGCTGAAAACCACTAGAAAGGTACTTTTATCTTCTGCCAGAAGTAACATTTGTGACTGCAAGAGATTTGCAAGAATAAGTATCTGAACTTACACTCCCTCCTCCTCGAGTTTCTATCGTTAAATGAGCTCACGGAAAAAGCAGTGAAGAAATACATGAACATCATCAAGATCAAGAGGAACAAGTGCAATTCAGATTCAGGTTCACAACATTCTCTGGAAAGTTCAAAACTTAAGTGTTCAATTCAAGATGTACAGTAAGAAATTTAAAAATATTTCCAGATCTCTTATGCAGTTAAAACGGTCTCCAATGACTGATGTCTCACATTCTTGCAGTTTAAAACAATTAAGATAAAAAAGTACCAAGAAAGTAAAACCACAGAGCTTCAAATGTAAAATTCAGGGCTATGCAAATTCCATGGGAATATCCACAAATAACAGTTATAAAGCATTGACTGCTTTTTGTATCTCAAATTTAAGGAACACAAAACTCCTTTAGTTCCTTGGAGACATCCCATTTCTGTCTATATTACTAAACCCTACACAAACAGGCAAACTGGGCAATATTTTTCCTTTAGAAATGCAGTGCATAACAGCTATCAACAGAATCTGTGAATGGCTGAGTCATTATCAAGAAAACAGCTTTTTCATGCTGCAATTATAAAATCACCAGGCTGTATCCCATGTTTCTGTACTGTCTCCCGACTTCATGGAATTCTACACATACTAGCTTAAGTATCTGCACGCCTGGATAAATGGATAATCTGTACCCAACCCCAATGAGATGTAATTTGGGTAAACTTCCCACACAGCTACTTTTGTTCCCCTCATTCTTACCTCTGGAGATGTAGCTGAACCAAAAGATGTCAGAGGCTTGTTCCAGGCACTGACTGAAGGTGGCTGAGGTGGGCTAATGGGTCCCACTGACAATTAAGAAAAGAGTGTTAAAAAACCCCTCAGTGTTGCTAGAGGTATTCAAATCAATGTATTGACTGAGTGAGAATTAAACTACAGATGTCTTGATTAATTAAGCTTTAATTAATCTATTCAGTGGTTAAAAATATGCTACCTATTCAGCTGCTTTCAAGCGGGGCAATTATCATGTCTGGAAGAATGACCAAGTCTGACAAAACAGACTCCTCAAGGGAGTGACAGCTGCTCATTGCTTGTGAATGAAGAACACGGCAGCATAAAATACTAATACTATACTGCAAAACCCTCTTTTTGGAGGTTAATATGCTGCGCTTGGGTATGCTGCCCTCCATTCCCCGTGCAGAATCCATCTGCAGGTAAAAAGAAACCAGAGAGCCAGCTGGCAATCAGCTTTCTTTAATACAGTGCTTGCTCACCTCCACCTCAAATCCAAAAGCCACCACTTACATTTTTTGGAGATGTCATTCAGAACTGCTGTAGGAGGAGGCACTTTGTTGTCCCATAGCTCAGCTCCCAGGCCATTGTGAGCCTGGGTGTTCTGCAGGACTTTGCCTGACACAGTGTAGTCTGTGCTGGCTGTCCCTCCTGCAGCCTGGCTTTGCGTTGGAACAGGAGCCTGTGGCTGAGCTGGAGACTGTGCTGGGCACAGAGGCTGTGCCTGGGCCTGAGCCTGTGCCTGCTGTGCAGCTGCAGCTGCTGCCTGCTGCTGCTGCTTTTTGGCAAATCTGGGGGGCAACTTCGAATTCTGACCTCGGCCTTTTTCACTTGATCCTTTTTTGGTCCAAACCTGTAAGGAGAAGCCAATTTTATTCTTCCACGTGACAGTCTGTACAGACAGCAATTGTACAGTGCAAAAAGTGAACTGATTAACCCAGCCTTAAAAGAAATTTATGTTTTGGGGGGTATTTAAGCACAAGGACAATGATTTCTCATCCATTTTCTTCTTGGAATCAACTGATATACGAGCAATAGGATAAATCTTTATCACAGTATGAAAAATGGTGGTTTTTTCAGTTTGCCAATTCCACTTGCCTGACAGTGCCCAATTGGGAAGTACAGAATCCCAAGGTGACAAAATAAAAATTAATTTTATTTACTAAATATTAACAACTTTAATATTAAATATAACTAAATAGTTTTATTTAGAAGGAGAAAATACAGCCTTTTTAGAAGGAAGATTCTGCACCCTTGACAACATTCCCAGTACTGCAAGTAGCTTTTTCCCCACTATAAATGCTGGTCTTGTACCTGCACTGTTTGTTCTTCCTTCTTTCTGCGCTCTTCATCTTGCAAGCGTTTTTGCTGCTTCTTAGACACCACTTCTGTGAAACCATCATCATTCAAGTTAGATTGGGAGTCTTCAACTACTGTCACTTCAGGGTGATCATCAATGATCACAACACCTATAGGAAAAGGAAAGGTATAGATGCTGCTGTTTCAACAGCTTCAGGTGCAATGCACCAAGCCAAAACTGGCTTTGGAGTGGAAGTTACTTCCCCACAGACACAGATGGGGGCCCTAATTAATGGCAAGCTTCTGCTTGCCAAGTGCTTTGCTGCTGAGCTCAAAGACAAGGAGTTAATATTTAAGAACTTTAAAACTGGAGCTTCTTGTACCAGATTCTCCAGGAAATATGAACTAAAAACCAGTAATGAATAATGAGCAGCCCTTCCAGGTATCAGCTCTAAGCTTATCAATGATAACCACTGCCTTTACTTTTGAAAATTAACTAAATTATGAGAATGTGACGGAGAATGGTATGAATGAAAGTTACTGATTGTACAAAATTGTTCTTATCTATATATAACACACAATTAGGTTTGCCACCTTTTAGAGGCACACATTATTAGGTATCACAAACACAGCCATGCCCAAGTGTACAATTATTCTGGCTTTTTAAAAAAATCACCTTTGTTAAAATTTTCAAACATCTAGCTCTATATGCAACAAAACTAGCAGAACTATCAAAAATTATTAGGATATTATCAATACATACTTGCATAATTATTAAGATCAAATTGAGACAAGGCATCCACTTTTTCCTTAGGCTTCTTTGGACCAGCCTTTGGTTCTTCTCTCTTCTTGCCACTTGCATCCTTGGTGGTCTTCTGTCCTGCAGCAGTGACACCTGCATCCTCCTGATGTAAAGAGCTGCTGTTGGCAGGATCAGCACCAGGCACAGGTGCTGCCTGCTCTTCAAATGGCCTGTGTTAGAAAAAAACATTTGAAAATTAAGCCACAGAGAACACTCAGGAGGGAGCCAACAACCTAATTCAGATCCCTCTGTAGGGCTGAAAGTGTTTACTAACTCCTTAGTAGGGTCCAGACTTTTTACTTTCAGCTCCTCAGTGAGAAGCTCAACAGCAAAAGCTGTTTTGGGGAAATATCAAATGCCCTGCTAACTTTCCATCAAATTAAGCATATGGAAAAATAAAGTTTAGTCTAAATGGTAAGCATTTCTCAACCTGCTTGTCTGTGTTAGGTGATTGATCTAAAATGCAGTGCAGCAATTTATATACTAACTGCAAAACTGCTCACATGAACATTTCTGCTTGCATCCAAATCTCAAGAAACATAGCTCAACTCAGAAACAGCACTGCAGTTTTTTTAATTAGGCATTTTTAGCATTGTGCATACAAGAATACTCCGCTCTCAGCTTCAGGTTCCAGATGTCTGTATACAAATAGAAAAAACAGAAAGTACAGAGCCACAGGTGCACGAATTAGTGTCTTTTCTACCACTCTACAGATCTAAACTAACTGCTTATGGTCTCAAACCACAAGAGGACAACAGAAGACCATGACCCTGTGTGCTTCCACACAGAGGCTGATTACTCACCCTCTTTTTCCACTTCTGGGAGGAGGACCACTTCGCCTTTCACTCCGGGGCCCTGAGAAATTCCTCCCTGGCTTAGCTGGCCCGTTGTTGCCACGTCTGTTCTGACGGTCTATTCCAGGTCGCTGACTAGAGAAGCTTCTCTTGGCTATTTCCCTTTTTGGAGCTCCAGCGTTTTCTCCTGCCTTTGCAGCCACCTGTGCTGCTGCATCTGCTGTTTTCTTCTCATCCCTTTCTCGCCTCTCATTGAAGTCACTGCTTTCTGAGGCTGTTTCCCACTCTTCATTTGCCTGGTCTGAAGAATTCTGGTTGGACAAATCTGGTGTCTTACTTCCTGACACATCCAGAGCAGGGTTGGAAGGCTCATTAACTGCATTATTAACTGTGGCACTTGTTGTGGAGCTGGTCACCACCTCACTGATCTTGGACGCAGCCTCTCTCTCTTTTAGGCGCCTGAAGCGTGGTGGCTTATCTTGCCTTGGAGGCCGGGCAGGCCTTTGTCTTCGCGGCCTCTCTCTGTTTGGATCAAACTTTCTCTCAAATTTTGGAGGTCTTTTATCAATTGGTATAGGACCATAATGCTCATTTCTTCTTGGAGGCTCCCCATCTTCTGGTTTAATGATCTCTGTTTGCCTAGGGTTCCACTGATTGTCCCTGTAGGCTGGTCTCCTTATTGTGGATGGACGTGGAGGACGTCCCCCCGGATCCCTGCCACCGCGTCTATACATTCCCCCTCTGCCTCGTCTAGAAGGCTCTCCTTTAGGAAGAAATCCTGGTTTGGGCTTGTTCTCATCATCTCTTATGTACGTTTTTTCTAGGGATCTGTTGTCTACCCTGATATTGTTCTCAGGTTTGAATGGCAGGGGCTTTGGAGGCTTCTTGCCATCAGCTCTGTCTTCTCTTTTCGGGTGCTTGCCCTTGATGACACTGTCTTTGTCTGAAAGCAGGGTGTCGCTTGTGCTCTCGTGCACTTCGCTGTCAGAATCTGTCTCTGAGCCGTGCTGGCGCCGTCGTTTCGGGATTACTTCAAAGTCAGAACTCTCACTACGAGTTTCACTCTCTTCTCTTTGCCTAACAGGCCCTGAAGGCACATGCTCTGATCTAGGCTTAGGATCCCTGTAGTGTGAGTACTCTCTGTTATGGCCTCTACTGCCCCGACCACGTCCTCCATAAGAACCCCTGTAGCTACGGCCCCTCGAATAATATTCGCCACGACCTCTGCCTCTGTATCCCTGATCTGGGAACCAGTCCCTATCCCTGGCCTCTTTCCAGTATGTCCTAGGTGGTAAGCCAGGCTCTCTTTTTACTGGTCTGGTTTCCAAGCGTGGTTTCTCTACCACCTCCTTGCTCACCACCTTCTCAGCCTGCTTCTCCTCCTTGCTGGCTGGAGCTGGGGGCTGCGCGTGGGGCGGGGGCTGTGCTGCCGGCTGGGCGGCCGGGGGCTGCGAGATGGCCGGGGGAAGCTGGGCAGAGGCTGGCTGGGCAGCTGGGAGCTGCTGCTGGACCGCAGGGGCAGGGGGCTGCACCACAGCTTTAGCTGCAGCCTCGGGCTGACTGCTCTCCTGGCTTGCTGGTGCTGGAGCAGCATCCTGGGTTATCTTCTTAGCCAGAGGAGCACTGCTGGAGGTGGATCTCTCGGGCTCAGCCTGAGGGAGTGGCACTTGAGGTGCTTCCTTTTTGTCACTTTTTTCAGGTTTGCCTGGTTTTTCACTAGCTGTCTTTTCTCCTTCTTTCTCCTTTCTCTGCTCACGCTCTTCTCGCTGTTCCCGCTCTTCCTTCATATCCCTAAGCACAGGTTTCTTAATAGGACCTGATCTTCTTACTGGTCTATCACCACCTTCGTCTCTCCTGCCATAACCTGGCCTAGGACCCCATCTTGTTTCAGACTTAGGTTTGAAAGTTTTCTCAGGTTTTGGTCCTTCTGATGTTCTATTAGTGATCAAAATTTCTTTCTTCGGTTTAATCTCAAGTCTCTCAATTGTCTCCTTTGTCTCAATAGGTCTGTTACTTAATTTAGGGATATTTGCTATTGTTTCACTCTTCTGGTCTTCTGATTTTAGAGAGTGACTTGAACCATGGGAAATGCTTCTCTTTAATGAAGAGTGACTTTCCCCCACAGGCACCAGTTCTTCTGGAGAGCTACGTGTAACTTTCTCATTCACTCCTTCAAAATTAACTGCTGTGTTAGGTGTGTCAGTTTGGAGAGGTTGTACATCTTCCAAAGGCCTGCTTGGGAACTTCTGTACCTCTACCTCTCCTGATTCTCTGAAAAATTCTGTCTTTGGATGAGAGTCCAGCTGGTTGTGTTCTACAGGATAAGCACTGGCAGGGACAGCAACTCGTTCTTGCTCCAAGTGTGCCTCACACCTAAGCAGAAAGCCATTATGAATATTAGTGTGTGTGTGGGAAAAATTTATTCATACATCATCACTCAAATCAAATAATTTTCTATTAAGGATCCACGTCAGCTCTAGCAAGTAATTTTTAGGAATAGGAAACAATTTTTAATGGAGCCACCACTTATTACCCAGATGGCAGCAGAGCAAGAAGAATTTCTGAGTACTTTCAAGATGCAGAGGAAAAGCCTGAGTGTTCATCATGGAGCAAAGGCCAAAAGGGACTGTTTTGCTTTATATCACTTGTACTTAACACACCACTTAAGAAACAAATATACATCGGACAGAAGTTCTCTAACATGGGGAGAAAAGAGAGCAAATGGAGAACAGAGAACACTGTAGGAATGTTCTACAAAACTGAAAATTCAAAATATTCTGGCAATCACCATTCATCTAGGCTAAGGATCCTAAACAAGGGGTAAATTGTCTTTCTACACTCTGCTACAAAGCAGGCATGTCTTCTGTTTTGCACAACAGCACCAAGCACACTGCATCCCCCAGTCGTAGCTCCTCTCAAGTTTTGTATGAAGAGCAGCTACAACTCAGTCAGCTGAAACTGCGTTTTGCAACCTAAGTTACACAGCTAGGTGAGCAAGTTTGTGTGACTTGGAGAGGTGACAGGCACTGGCACAACTCAGGCTTACCTCAAATCATCAGGCTCTTCTAACACCTTGGGAGGAGAACTGGACTGCTGAGATTCTGTGTGGGGGTAGGAATCTGAGCCCCACATCATACGTGGCTCTGAGAGAGGCACAGTGTGCTCCCTTGCAGAGCGAGCCATGTGCTCAAATGAATCTGAACCAGCTGCTGAGGCCTCCAGCTGCTCTCTTCTCATCAGTGGTTTGGGAGGCATAATTCCTGCGGCAGAGGGAAGTTCAACAATTGAAACAAATTTAACATTAGCAAAGAAACCAACCTCAATACAAACAATGCCTGTCAGGAGGAACCAAGGAACACTATTCTCTCTCCTCCAATTTCTTTCCCTTTGACCCTTCACGCTGAAATCAAATGTCTATTCCCTGACAGCTGACCTCAGAATGACTAAACCATACTCAACACTTGTGTCCCACGTCCAACAAAAGAAAATGCTGTCTGCTTTCACTATAATGGGAAGAACCAGGCCTGTAGACCTGTAAACTCATGGATGAAGTTTCTGCTGTAACATCTGAATGGCAAAAGGCAAGATGAGTGTACACACATGTAGTTTTTTATACTCTATTATTCCAGCTTTTTTCTTCGTACCATTTCAAAGAAATTCTGTAGTTTTCACTGTCTTGGGTTAGCCTGGCATTTCCTCCATTCATTCCTTGCACTCACTGAGGATACCCTTTCCCTTGCTCATTAGCTGGGCAGGTATCTCCATTACATTACATGACAGACTTCTATTACTTATGCCCAGCAGCTTTCTTAACTGCAAATCAGATGGCCATTCCACAAATTAAAAAGGACTTTTTAGGGTCAAGAATCTGAAACCACAAATTTATTAAGACTCTGGAGTTGTTAATACATAATGTAAAAACAGCAAAGTTTCATGGGTTTTTTTAGGAAGCAGTGTAGTGCCAAGCGCTAACATGTAATGAAACACAAATGGTAAATACACTTTTTTCTCAGTTCAACCTAACTCTTGCCATGTAAGGGGCACGTAAGGTTTTCACTGTTTCTGTACTTCTTTCTGGTCGGACCTTTCATTAAAGAGATGGGACTATCACAGTTATACACGATTTATTACTTAAAATAACAAACAAGGTATCAGTCTCAGAGTTCGTGGAGCTTAGTAACAAATGCCATAATGGCAGATAGTCACGAGTTTCAGGGTTACACAGCAATTTATAACTTTCTGGTCCAATAAGTAACTAACACGAAACTTTGTTTTGACTTGATAACCTATCACCTTTTGTCACTTTTACTGCAGTGCGTTAATTTTCTACCAATTACCTGCTAAGTCACATACACCCATATACTTCTACTACAACATCTAAATTCTTAACTTAAACTACAAAATCACACCACTACACTTAAAACCCTCCACCAAATCACTCAATACACTTTCTTATTTATAGCTACAAAAACATAGGTTTGTAATTCTCTTGCTTGGAATCCATATATCCTGTCATCACATCAGCCCAAGTTCTCTCCAAGGGTTAAGGTCAAATCCGTCATTGTCCGTGGAAGTTTTAACCCCTCGGTTTCCTACAATGCCAGCTGTAACAAAGTAAGGCTTATGCTGACATTCTCAATCATCTTAACCGTCACTCACATGCCTGCAGTGTGACAGCTGGGATTTTACTTTATAGTCAAAGGTATACATTCTCACAGGACTACAATTTTAGTCACGTATGACTACAATCTACTTCGTCTTAAACAATAAAATAATGCAGGTTTCTTCTTAAAAACCCACCCATTCACTAAATAAAGTGCGGTTAAGGAAAGACTTCTATTTCAAAACCAAGTAAGTTCAACAGCCAAAAAATGTTTCCAGGTTTACCTGGATGAATAGGAGGCATATCCATTGCAGGTCTTCCTGACATCATGCGTGGGTCCATGTAGGACTGCATCATGAGCCACCGGGGGTCAAAGCCCATTGAAGCCAAATGCTGGGGATGGGGCTGCATGGGCTGGTAAAGGGGTCTGTGCTGGGGTGGTGGGACAGGGCCACTCGAAGGCTGGGAGGGGGCAGACTGCGGAAGGACACCTTGCTGCTGCTGCTGCCATTGCTGCTGTTTCATTTGCTCCTGCAGGTCAAAAAACCAGTATTACAGGACTTTTTGATAAGATGAAGATTTGAACACAGTTCTAATAACCTCTGGAAACAACAAGTACAATTATCTCCAGGACAGCAAGCATTCTGGAAGTTAACTGCAAACATGCATCAGGATGAGCTAAGAGAAAAGGGAAAAACCAGACCGCACAATTTACAACAGCTACAACTTAACTGTTGTGCAGCTGAGACACAGAACAACCTATATACTTCACGCATGTCATTAATGCAAAGTGCTCCTCAGACCACAGGACCCAAGTTTGACTCACATCCATGAGTGTCACGGATGAAAAGCTGCAGAAATAATCAATCATCAGACTTCAGGTTCCACAGGCAAGCCCAGGGCAATGCCAGTGTGGGCCAGTTTTAAAGCCTCTCTTGCCTTCTGCTCACTTATAGACCTAGCAAATGACAAGAAGTTTCAAGCAGAGCAATTCCTGCCAATACCATTTTGTAGAAGCTGGAAAGCAAAACCTCAGGATTTCTGAAACTCCTATGGTCACCTTCTTACTCAGAATGAGGCAGAATACATCATTCTTTAAATAAGCCTCCTTTTAACGAAGTGGTTCATTACCTGCTGCCTCTGAAATCTTGGTGGCAATGATTTCTGGAATTGCTTAGAATAGCCCGAGGAAACAGCAGGACGAGGTTGAGATCCTGAGTCTGGCTCATTCTCATGAGTCACCTGTGAAATCTCTTTCTCATTCCGACCGCTGTCTTGTCGAGTAAAGACTGCTTGATCTTCTGAAAAAAAACAACAAAAACCCCACCCATGGGACACCAGAGTCAATCTTAAAACTGACAATTTCACCAGAATGTCACCTAAAGAATGTTCTAAAATGTCTGCCAGACTTCACAGTCTCAGTTTCCAAAACCAATAAAGGCAACAAAAAGTCAAGGACAACCCCTCAAAACAGAACAACTGTTGTTAATACACCTCTGTCCCTTTTAAACTCAAATACACTGGAAAACCAACCACTGGCATTTAGGTTGCAGCTATTATGTGATTTAAGAACTGCTGTATCAATGATACCATACTGCGTTTGGATCAACTTTTTTTTTTATGAACTAAGGTTTGGTTTTACAATCAATTTTATCCATTTAAAGATAACATAACCATACCAAGCATAGTCTAACAGTTTTCTCATGGCATTCAAGTTTCACTACAAAAAATGCATCACATTTAAATAGGTGTCTGTTGTGTCTACTTCTCTAGGCTTGCTGAAAGAACAGGATAGCTGAAATAATTTGCACTGCTTTTTAAGCAACGTGGGTGGCTGACTCTTCTTTAGGAAGAGAAGAAAGCCTACTTTTCTTTCCGTATTCCTCAAAATCCAGCCTACATCACAGAAACCTTTTTTTTCCCTAATCTTTTGATGAGCTGGGCAAACAGGCTTAGCTCGAAGGACAGTTATCAGCTGTAATGTGCCAAGAAAATAATTGGTCTAGATGCACTAGGTTAACTAGCTATGCAAATGAGACTTTTAGATGACAACTGTGCTCTGTGACTCAGCTTTAAGATGGACAACTCCCACTTATGTGCAAGCATACCTTTTTCTTCCTTGTTATTCTTGGTTTCACTTTCTTGTTTTTCTACTACAGGTGTTGCCACAGGTTCTACAGGTTCAGGAACCTCATGTGCTGGTTTCTCCTCTTCTTTCTCTTTCTCATTCTCCTCTTCTTTTCCCACCTCTTTTTCTTTCTCTTTCTCCACTTCTTGTTCTTTTGCCTTCTCCAGTTTTTCTTTTTCTTCTTTTTCCTTTTCCTTTTCCCTTTCCCTCTCTTTCTCCCTTTCCTTCTCCCTCTCTTTTTCTCGCTCCCTTTCCCGCTCCCTCTCCTTTTCCCTCTCCCGCTCCCGTTCTCTCTCCCTCTCCCTTTCTCTTTCCCTCTCCCTTTCTCTCTCTTTCAGAGGGTCTTCCCGGGAGGGTTTTGTCACGCAGCCGAATTTCTCATTTAACCGTTTGAGCTTTTCAGCACAAGCTGCTTTTCGCTGCTCTTCCATTCTCCTCTCTTCCTCTTCTCGCCGCTTACGGGCTCGCTCCACTGCAGCCGATATCTCTGACTGCTGCCTTCTCCTCTGCTTCCAAATTTCATCTTCATCTGGTACTGGTTTAGGGGGAAAGGGTCCCTGCCTTCCCATCTGGCGATCAGGGGGAGGAGGGTGCTGCAAGAAGAAAATCATTCAAGTTGAACACGTGCTACATCAACAGCCAGTTGAAACACTACATTTTAACTATTTCTCAGCACATGTGTATCTGCATGGAATCTTTAAAAAGCAAGACTTGGAAGAAAAAGCCAGCCCCCACCTTCCTGACCCAGTTCAGACTCTCAAAACCTGAGCTCAGAAAGGAGAGGCAGAGAATCCCTTGGGCTCATGTAAACTCTCCATCACCATCAAGGCAAAGTGACAGCAAAGATCACAAACATATTTTAGATTTGGTTACAGGCTGCTCTAAATCTCAGAGACTCAGGGCAGATCTCAGACAAAAGTCCCTCAAGGAGCCAAGGAATTTCAAGGTAGCTCAGGATAAGAGAGATTTTAGTTCACATTTCATTTGGGACTTCATCTCCACATCTGTCTTGGCAGCCAGCCCTCCAGCACTGTTCCCATGCTCCTGTCCTCTCCAGTTCCCAAGTGGGGCTGGATAACGAAAAGCTCTTGAAATCATTGTGCATTTCACATGGCACTTACAAGATGGGGCTGTTTTACACAGTTGGCAGCATGGCTCTGTTGGGGCCCCATTCGTACCAGCCCCAGACACTATGATAATTTTACTTGTTAAAGGAAAGGTTTATTATTGTGTGAAGCATATTTTTAATTCTCTTAGTCTAAATCCTTCCACCACAGCATTAAAGAATTAAACTCAAGGAAATAAGGACAATTCTAATCTTTCTTACCGGTGGTAGAATAGATTTTGGAGGAAGAGCAGGGCCACCTCTTTCATGTATAGAAGGCTGTGGTGGACCTCGATCCTGTTGGATCACAGTACCAGAGTTAAGCAAGCTCATAACCACAGCCAAGTTGAACTATAAATTTTTGATTTACTGTTTTCTGCTGCATTAAGATACTACACCTAGTAAGGCATCTGCTTTCACACAAATCTGCATGCAAAACAAGGGCAAAAACATTTTTACTTCTATTTACTGAGAGCTGAACCATTTAAGAATTCAGACATCCAAATTTCAGAGTTGGTTACTGCACCATTTTTTCTTAGATCCAATGTAGCATCAAACCTTAAAGAACAATGTGATCTTTAATAGAGAGAGAAAGTGCAAGTAAAACCAATCCCAGATCCCCCATCTTCATTATTACTGGTGTCAAGAGAAAATATTTCTGGGAAATTTTCAAAACCAACAGCAGCTCTTCCTGGGGAAAAAAAAAATAACAAAAATAGGGCTGTAGTAGGCATAAATTGAAGCGGATGGCAATATTCCTCTACTAGAGGAAACCAAAAATGCCTGAGCTGATGAATTTTACATGGTCCGTATAAAATCTATTAGCGTGAGAAGTGAACTCACATTACAGCTAAGCTGCACTGCAGAAAGTGGACCATGATACTAAAAAAATTCCCACACCCATGAAAAATGCGTGGGCTATTGGAAAACCTGATAAACACCAGAATGGCTTCATTGAGTTCCAGGGATGGACAGACAAGAGTACTGAGCCTGTCAGCTGAGCCACAGTGCCTGACACAAGAGCTCTCACCCCTCACGAGCATGGGGCAGAACACACTACATAAAGTCACGCTATTTTTGTGCTGCGACCAGAGGCAGCTAAGTTGCCTGAAGAGCACCTGATCAGTTAGCACAGCTCAGATAATGCTGTCAGTAGCTAATGCCTTCCCTCATGTTCGTAACTTTAATTGACCTGACAGTTTGGAAAGACACCTGAGTCGGAGCTCTCCTGACAAGGCTGTTGCCACAGGAGCTGAAGAGCACACAAACCTGATCAAGCTGAGAGCTTTTGCTGTAAGACCCTTTGGCTGCTGCTGTGGAAACCTGGGTGGCAGACTTGGCATTCGTCTGTTCTTCTGTTTCCTTCTGGCCATCGGGACTCTGGGAATCTTTTGATGGTGTTTGTTCATCACTATGTGTAAAGAAATAAGAAAAACAGAATGTGTACTCCACACAGGTATTTGTTGATTTATCTTCTAGCCTCACTGTTTCTTAGCCAGGATAATTTCTACTCCATGCCCAGCTGACTGGAGTCTGCAGGCAGTTATGCAATTGAATACAGTATTAAATTACTGGAATTAGTGTTATTGGAATGAGTACTTGCACTCATTTCATTCAATCTTTCCAAAATCTAGTTAAGTGACATTTCACATCTAACTGGCAACACCAACTCACCCACTTTCCTTCTCTTTTTGACTGCTTCCTTGCTCATCATCATCACTGAAATTCAACTGCTCAGTGTAATCCACTTCACTCTGAGCACCTGATGCATAAACAAATATTCAATTAATCTTTCAGAAACATTCAGCATACAAATAACAGACCATTAATCTGATGTTCTTACCTGCCCAGCCTTCATCGGCCTCAGCATCTAGATTATCAAATTTATCAAGCTCTTTGAGTTCACTAGCACTAAGAATGGATGGGCGTTCAATAGGTTCTGAGCACCATGAGGGTGGGCCTCTTCCCCTTGGGCCTCTAAAAACATGAGAGAAACAAAAGCCACTGTCTCTACTTATCCAAAAATGACAGATAAAAGGTCAACTTGTATGACAATGATTTGAAATATACAGCACTGTTGTTTCAAGCACAGTATAAATGTGAACTCTGATCCACATGCGTGACTACCAGAATTTGAATAATTACTCTTGCACGTGCACAGCTATCCTCCACTACGGAGGAATGCGCTAAGTGGAAAACTAATTTTTTAGTACATTAGAATTCAACCTTAATTGGAAAGCACTGAAGTTGAGAACCAGGAATTGACAACTTTCACTAAAAAAATGGAAAAGTCCTTTCACGGGCAAAATACTGGTTTAAGGTTCAAAGGTGGTCCTGCAAGTCACTCCTGTTCTTCACAATCAAAAGCCCTGTAATGTGAAGAATTGCCTCAAGTTTTGTACTTGAGCTCTCAAACTCCAGACAGTCCATGGCACTGCTCCACACAAGCAAAACTTGGGAGACTGACCAGTGTCAGTTCTTACGCAGTGTATAATCACCACTGAGCTACTCAGTGCAAATTATTTCTTTTTTTAAATTAAGTCACAGAGTTCATACCCACACAAAAAACACCACCACCTGTAGGTTTCTTACCTGCTTGGCTCAGAATTGGGAAATCTTGTTGGACCTTGCATGGAGGGAGGATATGCCATTCTAGGATACTGATTAAACATCTAAAAAAGGTTTAAAAACAGGAGCCATTCATTAAAAAGTATCACTGCATTAAGTATACTGAGACCATCAAGGGAAGTAATGGAAGTAAAGCAAGACTCTTCACTCAAGACAGTTTAATATCACAAGTGTGTGACACCAAGTCCCCAAGGTAGAGTGATTAGAAGTGTTAACCAACTCCTGGTAAGTTCAAACTCCATGTAGCAACAGGTAGCCACATCCTCTGAGGTGCTGGTTTCAATCCTGCCCTTCCAGCAGAACTGATAAGAGGTCCACGGAGGGGAGAGGAAGGGGCATAAGGAAACCATACTAGCCAAAAATCAATCCCTGCTGCTTAAAAGCTGTTCATGCAATCATCACTCACATAAGGAGGCATCATTGCTCTGTACTGGGATGAGATGGGTGGCTGCTGCTGGCCATTCAGCTTGGGCTGAGGGACCTGTGGCAACCGCGCATCCCTCTTGTCTCCTGCCTTCTGGCCATCGTTTTGTTCTGCTGGTGTAGCACTGCCATCTTCTTGTCCCAGAGCCTTAGCGTCTTGATCTGTTGAAGAACCAGGGGAGTTTTTCTTATTACCCCCACCCCTCCAACCAGTACATCTGCACGGACAGAATCAGCACAAGAAAAGCCAGGAATAGACTTTATATTGCAGATTTACAGCCAGGGATGGTGAAGAACACATTGTTCCCACGCAGCCCTCGGTAACACAGCGATCTGTGCACACACGTTTTTATCTGCTACTGAAACAAGCAGTGGCCACTTGAGAATCAACAGAAGCTGATTCCTGATCCTCTTCAGCCCCAGGTCCAGCTGTGTTCCTGAAGGGTCACAGCTAAATTTATGGACTGCTCTAGTTGTCCCATTCTCCCTTCCAAAACAGCACAATTTAGGAAGGATACTGATTACAGCACAAGAAAGAAAACAGATTTAGCTGTGCTAAGTGGGCCACTGTTGACTCAGTGTGAAGATGCTGTCAATGCAAAGATCAAGCTTCCTAAGCAGCAAAGGCCTACCAGGAAACTCTCAAGCAGCTCAAAAAGAAACGTAATGCACCGGTGCATGTCAAAGTGAAAACAGGTATGCAGAATCTGGCTTGCATCTCTGCCTGATAAAGATGGAATAGAAGTGATAAGGGCTGTACTTCTGGGTGTGAATGTCTAGCAAATCATCCAGGAAAAGTCAGGGATTTTAATGACTTATCATTTGTGCCAGGCAGTCCATTCTTTCAGGAGTTTCTGCCTGCAGAGCATGAGTTAGGACAAAAAAAAACCCCCAGAGTTAACTTCGCAGCAGTGCTCAGATCAATGGAGACCAACAAAAAATCAGACATGCACCGTAAATAATGTTCCTTTAGGAGCACGAACTCTTTAAGCAGTGTTAAATTATGCTCCTAAGTATCCATTACAGTTCTTGCACTTATCTTTGCTGGGAAGCACAGCTGCTGAACAGGCAGTACTTGCCAAGTTCATTTAGCTTTCTGCTGTCAGACATGAAAGAAGGGCTTAATATAGCATGTACAGTGCTGACCAAAACTGTAACTGCCTGCAGGAGGCTGAACAGACACGTAGCTGCTCTCATTTGGTTTTGGACATCTCTCCCACTTCCTGACAATTTATTCTTTAGATCAAAATCAAGAGAGGACATGAACAGGCACATGGCCTTGGTCTGCACGACCTGACAAACAAATGAAGGAAAGCCAAGGCCTGTAAGAAGGAAAGGAGTTAAGGATTCCCTGAGAGCCCAAGCCATCTAAAGTGCCTATCACTGGCACAGAACAGTGCCAGCCACAGCGCAGGACAGGACCTCTAGTCCATCAAACCTCATCAAAACCAAACTTCTGAGGGAGAAAGCAATCTGGCTTTCCAGTGGTAACAAGCACAATCCCAAATACCTTCCGATTACAGGGATCTGGGGAAGAAATACAGATTTCTTTCCTGAAAGATGTAAACCCAGCATCGTTATGGTTGTTTTCACAAGATCTAATCCCCCACTGCTGAAACAGACCCAGCTGGGTCAGAACACTGCATTTATGCACAGGAGCTAAAGTTGCCAAGGCACAATCCACTCTTTTGACATCCTGTAGGTTGAACCTCCTCTTCAGGAATTTTCAGGCTCTACTCTTATTAATACTAAGCACTTGAGGCCAGCCCTGATCATTATTTGTGTAATTAGCTAATACTAGGAGAGTTCTTTTAAAGATGTATCTTACCTGCTGTGACATCAGCAGCTGGAAGTAAGAAAATGCCAGTATTGTGCAACTAAGAAATGTTACTCAGAGCACAACTACAGTACTGACTAGACCAAGAAAATGGGAAGTGATAGGATTAAACACACTATTTTCCACACACCAGGAACACAGTGAAACAGAATAAAGCCCCACATATCCATTTCTTCAGTGTAGGAGCGTGCCAGTTAAAACAACACATCTATCAATTTGTTTTTTATGGGGTACAAGTAGTAAGTTCCACACAAGCCAATGCAATTTCACAACAATCTGTAGCACACACTTACTCTGCGGTCGCAGACTGGGTCCTGAGCCATCTTCAGGTGCATCCTTATCTTTGCCTGACTTTTCCTGATCCCCAGCTGCTGGCAGACTGGGGAATTCTTGCTGGAAGTAACTATTGATTGGAATAGGTGGACCTACACAGGAAGATATTCACAGGGTAACAACTATCTGCAGTCAAAAAGTTCAGAAAGCAACAGACGCCTGATCATCCTTTAAAACCGAACAGTAAAGCTTTAAAAGAAAAAAGTTAAACATTTAAAGGCACAGTCATTTACTGGTAATATAAAGGGTTCGCATTTGCTACCAAAGTTGTTAAATTTACTAGACCAACTATCACAGCTGTTGAAGCTGAGAAGAATTCAGAAGCACTAGAGAGTAACAACAGACAATGGAACAAGACTTAACCCAGGGAGTACCTGGAGTTCCGCAGCTCTGTAAACACATTCCCCCCACTCCTTCCAGACAAAGATTTCCTTCTTTTCACTTTAAAACTATAGTCCACCCAAGAATGGGAAACTATGTCATTGCAAATACGTTTATGATTAATTACCGTTCTAATAATAACAGAACTTTAAAAGGCCACAGCTTTTACATTATGAGAAAAATACCAGAACAATTGTAACATTCTTTGATTTCTAAAACCCTTGACATCCTAACTCAAGACTAAAATTTAAGACTTCTGTGGTACATGGTATGGAAGCCAAACATATAGGTTGTCTTCCTCGTTAGGTTTTGTTGGCATCTACTTTGCATCAATTTCCTCCTCTCTCCATACACATAATGTATAGTGACCTATTAGATCAGCAGCATTCTAGTGCCAAATCACCAAGAATCTTACAGAGTGGGGATTTCTATTCCAACAGCCTGAGTAACACCCTTTTCCTGTACCTGTACTACTGACTACAGTGAGGGACATGGTATTAGGCTACATGGATTATGTGAGAGGGCGAACTCACAAAAAAAAGGCTCTGAATATATGGTGTCCAATCCCAACGATGGGCTTTTTTCTAAACTAGAAGAACTTCCGTTCTCTCCAACATCTGAAAGAATCATTCATAAAGACAAAATGCAGGGATCCCAGTGGGCTTTTATTTGGTTGGGGGTTTTTTTGAGTTAAACACAGGATAAATTCCTTACTCTGTGCTTTGTAAAGGCATGACAGCAAACACCAGTACTTATCCCTGTGTCTACAAATTTCCTTAAAATCTTTCAATTTTCATTCTGACTTCACATACTACAGATGACTTTAATTTGTTTTTTCCTAATGGACACTGGACTGTTGCTGTTCCCAAGCACCTACATCCGATGACTTATTCAATGGGACAGAAAACCAGTCCCACTAACCAGATGAGCTACTAAGCAAGGGAGCTCCTTCGGAGATCCTGTGGCATGCAACGCTCATGAGTTTTCTGAATCTTGAAAAATGCTTTCTGCTCAGATCTACACAGTGATCAACAACATTTTAACTGTGAAATAACAGCATCAGTGATCTTGACTGTGTTTAACCTACAAAACCAAAACAGCCAAACTGGCAGCCAGCAGTTCAGAAAGAACTTAAAAAATTCAACGATATTTTGGTAGCAATCTACTCCAACTTTTAGCTGAAGCCTGAGCTGAAAAATACATGCTGCTGTTACATTTCCAAAGTCTTTCCTTTCTCCATGGCCACCAAGAGGATCAGAGAAAGGTTTAGCCTTGCCTCACTCAAGTTTTACAAGAGCACGAGGCAGCCTCTGAGTGACTGCTGGAACGCTCACGAGGCAGCTGGAAAAACTACAAGTTCTAAGAGCCAACTGCAGCTCAGGAAAGTAGGAGCACAACAGGTGTATCCTGAGTTTCAAACCCAGGACAGCAAGCAGCTGGTGCCAATTCACATCCAGTGCTTCTTCTTGAAACAGCAAACCCAGTGCTGCATTAATTGAATGAAATGAAGGTGCCATCTGGGCTTGGCACACGAGCTACCATGGTAACTATGAAATAATTAGCTAAATGCATTTGGAAGCCACTGAGCCAAATCACTATTTCCTGTGTCATCGAGATGATCTTATCAAACTTCTGCAGGAAGGCTGCTATGCAGATCACTTTGCATCAGTGTTAATTCATTTCTTTTTATTCTACAGAAATCCTGTAAAAGCTTAAAGGAGAAAAGTTTCTACATTTAACAGTGAAACACTGAACATTATTGAGGAGAGCAAGAAAGGGAGAATCTAGAATTGCCACTTCTAGCACTCAGTGCAAAAAAAGCCAAAATCATTACATATGTGATGTTAACAAACTCCATATAATGTCTAAGAAATTACCTCTGGGCAATTAATATTTTATTATTTTAAGATCCCTATTCAGAAGAAAACGCAATTCTTCACCTGGAAAGCTAAACTCCATTTTATGCCACAGAAAGCTTGCAAGTCTCAAAACTTAAGGACTAAAACATGCTGCAGGTTATTTATCATAATGGAGACACAGGAATGTTAAGTAACCTCTCACTCCACAAGCATTTAAAAAAATCTGCTGAAGATTTAGTTCTGATCTTATATCTGTAATGAAAACACTCAAGCTAAGATTCACACTGATGGGAAACAATTTTCCATCCTTTCATCCAGTTATGTTAAATAACCCGCAAAACACAGCTTTCATGTTTTTGCCAGAAAGAAAACTACTTAAACACTATCACTTCGGTACTAAAATAACCAAGGACTCTATAAAATGAAGGGAAAAGCACTGCTGTTTCACATGTTTAAACAGAAGCAAAACAACACACACTTTGCACAAAATGATCCAAAACCATGATCCGAATGACCACCAACTGTTTATAGCTCTCCTTCCCATGTCAAAATTGTTTGTATTGTAAGTACTGACTGTGATTTTCCCTCTTCACCAGAGCTGTGTTCAAGATTTTAGATTGCCACCACCACTTCCCTGTCAATTCACAAGAGGTGACTACACCAACCTTGTAAAAGTCAGTCAGACTTGCTGATAAATCCAGCTGCAGCTCATCTGAGTGACTGAGGACGGGCTCGCTTTCCAGCCTGGAATGTTGCTTCCACAACTTTCCACAGTCCCAGCTGGTCTGGCCAAGCCTCAAGGGACTGCTGAGTGTGGGGGTCTCCCTCAGCACAGTCCCAGCCTGATATCCAGTGCAGAACCCCTCCACCCCGAGCAGCACTCACCGTCTTGTCCGCCCGGTTTGGTGTTGGCCCAGGACTTGGCAACAGGAGCTGCTTCTGGAGGAGCAGGAACAGCAGGTTTTGGCTGTGTCTGCGGCACGTCTGGCTGTCTGGAATTAGAGGAAAAGCACTTGTGAATACAAGGCGGTGAGCACAGAAAAAGATTGTCAGGATGGCTACTGCAAACAAAGGAATAAAATAAGGGAGTTGTGCAGCTGAAGAACCAATAATTACTATTCCTCAGAAAAAGCATTTTCTTACATAAAAGGAGTTGTTATAGTAACAGTTAAAAAAAATGGAATAAATTAGCAAATTATTTCAAGATTCCACTTCCCAAAGAGGAGAGGAATGAACGAAAATGGCTGGGCAGAAAATGCGGCCAGGCATGAACTGAATTACAGCTTTTAAAGAAGTGTATTGGACAATCAAAAAACCAATCCATCTACCACCATCGAAGGGAACAACTTGGATTAGTGTTCTCTTGCCTCCGGAGTTAACAGAGGAAAGCACTTCAAGACTTCAAGACCATGAACTGGGAGAAAGAAGGCAAATACGTGTCAGAAATTACCAAGTAAAAGGAACTGATAAGAAAAGCTAAAGACCTCACGAAAAACTGTATGGGTATCACAAACTGGAACCCAGAACCTTAAGTCTTAAGAAATGGTCTCAGTCTCACCATATTAACAATGAAGAGGCGTAAGCGCTCTTTTTGTCCAGTGTAAAAAACCCCAGACACAAGACCTTTCTAGTCTGCAGATTCAGTCATTGTTTAACTTCTTTCAACAAAGGCTATTTCTGAAATCTGCATATTCAGATAACTTAATACCCAAAGCATTAATGTCTAAAATCAATTAAGCCTAACCCTCCAGCTCCTTAGTAGGAACTTTTGATAAAACAGGAACTATGGGGCAAATCCTGTAGTCTAGAATCACTTTATTATACCAGTGAAGAGAGAAGTAGTGTTGTATCATGCCAGTGAACTCACAAGAAATAACTGTAAATGCTTTAAGCAGATCCTAAAGTGATCCTAAATTTCTGAGGACTACCACTGAGAAATCAGTTCCATTTGGGTTCTGCAGTGACCAACCCAAAGCACTACACAGGACTCTCAGAACTGACAGGAAAGAAAACATTAAAAGATCACTGCTGGGGAGAAACACATAGGCTTGTCATAAGGATAACTAAATGCAATTTTCATGTTTCCAGAGAGTATTGCAATCTAAAACAATAAACCAGTTCTCATTTTTTTCTGCTTTTCACTTGCATTTTCTTACAGCTGCACATTTTCTAAGCAGGCTTTGGGGAATTTGTGACTTATATCGCTGTACTTTGTGACACACAAGCGAAAACAAGGAACAAGACTGTTACAGAAACTATCCCTTGTATTTCTCCTGTTTCAAAGACAAGCTCATTTAGAATTTTAGTTATCCAAGCACTGCTCTGCAAGTATGGGCGAGGTAAAGAACTCACCTGCATTAATCAAATCAATACACAACAGCCTGCACTATCCAGGAAAGAGACTGAGACAATACCCATAGAATGAGTGACAACTCGAGAAAGTAGTAGAATAATTAATTTTCATAATTACAGGGAACAACACATTCATGTGAACTCCTATGCAATGATACAAGAGAAAAGACATTAAACTAAAGCAAGCTGTTATCAAGATGTAACGTTTATCTGCAACACTTTTGAGAGGAACAATAAAACACTTCACACATAAACTGCAGCATTTCAAGCACGCTGAAATATCACAGAAACACAGCAGTAGTGAAGCAAACGGTCTTAAGATTCCAGCAAACACATCAGATGGTCCAAATTCAGGAGAATTTACTCATGGCCTGGGCATACATACTCGTTCCTGGGAACAAATCTCTCCCCCACTAGTTTTACTTGTATGTAGACTCCAAGGCCTTTATCAAAGTAATACATACGAAAATACAAAGGCAAACAACTTCCAATTGCAGATAAGGGACAACTTCTTATTTGTTTTTAAACATAACATCAACTACTGCTATGTTCTTCTAACACATGGCCATGGGAAGGCTTGTTTTAGTCAAACAAGCTACCAGCTCAACACAGATTTAACGGGGGAAAGTTTAAGCAACCTTGAAGTACGGGGAGATGTTGTTAAAGTACCAAATAAAACACAGCGCAGAAAACTGTAAATCTGTAGTTTCAAAGCTTAAAATAAAAGCCTAAACACAACACTATATTCCTGAAGTCTTACAGCTTTTTGGAGATGTCAAAAATTGATATTTAAATGTAGCAACGTATACAAAGAGAAATAAAGGGATAGAAAGATGAGAAAGGAAACCTTTAAACCTCATCTTTTGCTTTCACAAGCACTAGCAACATACAACCACTGCATGTAAATTCCAGTGTTTTTCAGAACAATTTGTATGAAAATAATTAACACTTAAACCTTGCTTGTACTTATGCAGGGAGAATCACATCCTATTTTAAGCTTACATGGAAAAAAAACCTGCTTTAAAATACTTTCCAAATAGAGACCGAAAAGTTTCAGTTTCTATTTAGTTTCTTTCTGTGCAGGGCCATGAGTTGGACTCGATGATCCTGATGGGTCTCTTCCAACTCAGCATATGCTATGATTCTATGACCTTTCCATTCTACTTTCTTTAGCTGGACAAATGTGAAACAAATCTAGCATATGAAACTGCACTGAGCATGGGAAAGTTGTATCATACAAGGTATACAGCAGTGCATCAACACTGCCACCACTTCTGTCTTGTTTACAGCACATATTGGAGGAGCGTGAAACAATAGCGCAGAGTCTAAGATATAAAAATTTTGAAAGTCTGTAGAATTTATGGCATTCTAGCAAAAAAAATTAAAGTGCAAGTATTAAGAACCATTAGGAAAATAAAGCAGAGATTTAAACAAATTTATACAAACCAAGAATTTTCGAGTTTTCTCTGCTATACATCAGCACAATCACAATTAAGTAGATTTTTGCATACTCTCACAAACTTGCAAGCTATTATCTAATTTTCCTGCTGTGTTCCTTGGGGTTTCAAGAGAATTTTTGTGTACCTAGAGTTTCAAGAGAATTTCATTTAGGGTGATGACACTGGTCTTACAAAAACGTGCTACAGTATTTGCTTTCAGCAGACATCAAAACTTACATGTCCATGGAAATATTCTTCCCCTCGTATGGAATTTATAAGCAGACCATTTTCAACTTAAATGTGAGGAGGCTTTTTTGTGCAAGGTTTTTTTTTAACTATCCCTCTACTAGCAAGATTGTTCCTCACAAAAATTAATAGTGGTGCTATTTCCTCGCTGGTAACTACTCCGAGGACAGTCCAATGTAGCCAACTCCTTCCCAGGCCCTGCCAATCCCTAGTTTTGGGCAAACCTGAGAGAAATGGCACAACAAATCAAGCCAGAGCTCAGTGGTCACTTACTTCTCTTCTTCGTGCTGTTCTTGTTTTGAAGCCCATCCTGTGCCATCTTTAGGCACAATGTTCACATTGGGGTCGTTGCCTTTGTTCTCTGCTTTGAGGCTGGGCAGATTAGCTGGGGGAGGCATCCTCCTGGAAATAGCAACTTTTCCAAGACTCTGCAATCCATGGCGCGCGGCAACTGCGTGCCAGAACAGAAAGTGCAAGTTAACAACACTGTTTAGCTGACAGTGTTTAGGCAGAGCTATATAAAAACGTTTTGTAAGACAGACAGAAAACTTTAAGAGTCTAAGAATTAAAAATTTAAAATGATTCAGAATTTAATTTTTAAAAAAGGGACTTGGAAACACTTGGTTTAGGAAAACCTGAGTACTTTTTAACAGTGAGTCATCATGGTTAGCCTATTCCAGAGATTAAAAAGGATATATGGCCCCACCTTTATACACAACATTCAGTGACTGAAAGCTAAAGAAGCCATTTAAAATGTGATATCATTGTCTTAATACCCTCCAAGATTTTGCCAAGCATTATTCTCTTGCTCTTTTGTGAGCTTAATGTACATTGATGAGTCCAGGAAAACCCCTATGGGTCCAGCCCATTTCTTTTTTGCTGCAAATTTCAGCTGGCAGATGCTGCCCTTGCAAAAACAGTCCTACAAATTGTATTTACTCCAGACCACAAGTACGAAGCTAATGTACCCCACAGGACATTCAACCTACCAAGTAACCAACTCAGGGAATAAGTACAAGTTACTGCCCTGGGTAAGCTGTATCATAACAAACAGCACAGTTGCAACCTTTAAAAAGAATATTGTGGCAAAGTTAAACAAGCTTGGGCACACTTTTTCTCTTTTACACACAATTTTGGCAACTATGTCAAGTCAAGTTCAAAAACTCCAGAACATCATTTCCCCCTGGTTCTCTATTCAATGACTCATGAAAAAGCAGGCTCACAGTCACCTTATTTGAGATAGCGGTGTAATTTTTATCCAGTGTTTGTCCAAAAATCAAAGCCCCCGAGCTGGAAGTGAGCATTGCCTTCTCCTTAATCAAACACTTCCAGTATGGCAAATGTTAATGCAGTAAAATGCACAGCTGGGGAATGGCATGTCTTTATTTACCCGCATTCTACTTCCTACTAGACTGCAAACACTGTCTCTCTGAACTGATACTCTTGTTTACAGCTAACTAGAAACTATAATGAATGCTGCCTTCCACAATCCTTCCACTTCACTGCTGTACCAAGCAGTTATAAAAAACCATGCTGTGGTTAAGTGCTCATATACTCTGCACTCTTAATTAGCACTGCAGGAATGATGAAACTGAAAGAATGCAACTCTACAGAGAGCTTACTCACCTGTGGTTTTCTGAGTTTCCAGTGACTTTCCCTTGTAAGTGTTAAACAGACTGAGTGTTGCATACTTTGTTTTTCCATCCTTTGCTTTTGTACTCTGGCCTGACTTTTCCGACATTTCGCTGGAAACTCATCGAGTCTGGTACCTCCCGTTCACTCCTCAAAATCTACCTGTAAAGAGAAACAACAGAAAAGTACAGCAATTTGAATGTGAGCCAACGCTTAAGTCAGAGTTCACAGGGCAGAAGTGGACAGTATATTTAACACCATTGGCACTGTTTCATATAAGCATACTGCAGGATGCCAAGGAATGCATTAACTCCAGAAACCTTATCCTTACATTAGACCAAGAATTTTGAAGTATTTCTATCTCTTCAATTTGAATGTCACAAAATCAGGAGGGTCAGCATTTAATTAACATCAAATGCTGTTAAAGTGGTAAATACCATCTATGATTTCACTAGAAAATGAATAATAAAAACCCAACCCCAAATTCCACAAACACATAGAATTTCCACCAGCAGCTCTTTCCCCACTGGGGAAGCTCAATGACTTCATCCACTCCCGAAGCCAAGTACTGAGACACAATTAACAGTTACTACAGTACAGTATTTCTGGAATTTGCTTTTTTCCCCCCTCAATTAAAATCATCATGAACACAGCAGCCAGAGAAATGAAATACACAGAGTAAGAATTTTTTGTTTGTCAAAACCAGAACACAGTATGCTCAGAGAGGGAGAGTGAGAATTCCTTAAACCAATTCTTCCAGCAGCAGTAAATTACAGGGCTGTTGGAGCAGGTCATCTCTCTCCTCCGTCCTTCCCCCAGAATAACAGGCCTTGAGAAGAACCCAGTAATTAACAGTGATACTTCGGTAGAAGTTCTTGGAAGGAACTTGCAGCGTTGCTGCTCATCACCAGGCAGGAACACAAGTGAGCATTCACTCAAATGGAACATTATTATACTGTTGATTTATCTTAACAGTCAAAAATCCTGCTACCCTCTTTACAACAATTTTTTATATATTTCCATTTGAATTCCAGAATAGTTATATATGCTCAAAACTTGTGTTTCATTCTAAAAGCAGGCAACAAGAATCAAGACAGCCTGATCAAACTCCCATGTCAAACTCAGAGCTGCAGATCTTCAAAGGGAACTTGATTCACATGAGAGGTGCTCATGGATTATGAAGAGTCTGCAAGGACAAGCAGTCTAAAGAACAAAGCACTTACTTGGTCATGACAGACATTAAGCAATGTCAAAAGACCGTGGAAATTTCATTTATATAGGTATGATAATGTTCCCATCCTCCTCTGCCTTCTACCTCAATTTCCAAGCCATGATTGAAAAGAAATTAAGATGGCAAATAACCTTGGGATGGTTCAGCTTCAGCATAACTTGGTCCAGAAACTATTCTATTACAATCCATGAAGACTGCTGCAAAGGGGACAATCTCCAGTCTTGTATGGGGCCACATACATAGCTAAGAAATACATTCTCCCCTCACAAAAAACCAGCAACTCCTAGATTCTTCTTCCAGATTACTCAGCATTTGGCTATTTCAACAGCAAGTGTTACACCAACAGTTAGTCTTCGTGTCATCCAAAAATATGAAATACCGGATGGGAGCAGGGCGAACCCAGCCCACCAAGCAGATCACAGATTTGGGCTGAAAAATTAAAACTCTGTATGAGTTGTTTGCACTTGAAAGAACGTGTGAGCGTAGTGATTATAGTGTATGACTTGGTACAGTTATATGCTCACCTGAAAGCTGGTTTGCCACCCTGTGCTCCTGGCAATTGTCTGCCCAGTACCTTCTCTGATGCTCCAGGATGACTGCGATGGACTCTTTATCATAAATACGAGGCTGGGAACAGAGAGTAACAGAAGAGTCGAAGGGACGGAATGTGCCAGGTTCTTTCACAGACATTTTACTGAACACCTTGTGGTAAACTGAGTCTCCTTATAGAAGAAAAGGCTAATGCAGAGCCTCATGTCTGATCTAGACTCAGCTTGATAAACGAGTCGGCCAGGATTCAGGTCTCTAGACAGGCTGAAAGCAGTAGTCTGGCCATGAATAATACTGATAGGCAAAGCCTGACATGTTGAATTGCAACTAAGTATTGGCGCAGCCTGGAGAGTGAATGGTTGTTTGAAATCTGCTCAGCTGATAACTCCAAAGATAAGCCTGCCTAAGTTCATGTATCAGACTGGGTGGGTTTTTTCCTGTAAAGATATTCGAGTAGTGAGCTTTGGCTCCCAGTGAAACCTTGCAGCCTCAGTGTAGTTTTTTTTTGGATAGATGAGGGATGGCCTAACAGCCGTGTCTGTGGCTGGAGACTAGATCAGACTTTTCTTCTATAAGGAGACTCAGTTTACCACAAGGTGTTCAGTAAAATGTCTGTGAAAGAACCTGGCACATTCCGTCCCTTCGACTCTTCTGTTACTCTCTGTTCCCAGCCTCGTATTTATGATAAAGAGTCCATCGCAGTCATCCTGGAGCATCAGAGAAGGTACTGGGCAGACAATTGCCAGGAGCACAGGGTGGCAAACCAGCTTTCAGGTGAGCATATAACTGTACCAAGTCATACACTATAATCACTACGCTCACACGTTCTTTCAAGTGCAAACAACTAGTGCTGAGTTTTAATTTCTGGCCCAAGACTCATCCCAGCCAAGGAGTTTGTAAACAAGAAATAGCTTCACAATAGTGAGTAGTCTAGAAGCTGGCAAACAAAACAAGCAAATAAAAAGAAGACAACTCGGGTAATTTTTTACCCCCAAAATTCTCAACAGCAGCAAAGCCCTAACAGATGCAGACAGAGCAGAAAGCAGTTTGAGGTCATTTAAGATAATATTTTGTCATATTTTCCAAAGCCTGCACCTCTGGTAGAGATGAAACATGGAAAATCATAACACTCTTCTTTACAGAGCAAGACAGACTTCATACTTGGGCAGACCTTAACTGTAACAACTGTTCTTTCTAGAACGTTTGACAGCTTCAAGAACAGAAGACAGTGAACATGTTCCCTGAAAATATCTTTTTATGTTAAATTTACAAAAATTAGTCTGCTAATTACTATTGAGCTCTATGCCTTTTATACTATTAAAATTCATAGGCTGCCAAGTTTTTCCAAACTTATACTACACAGAAAAATAAACTGAATATTTTACAATGATTAAAACTGCACGTTCCTCAGTAATCTGATTTGCACAAAATAAATAATTTCAAATAGGCAGGTCAGTATATTCAATAATACAATATGTATTTTTAACTACATTTAGACCTGATACTGGTTGCCAAAGAAGATATTCTAGCAAAATTAGACTTTAGACCAGGTACTCAAGCCAGGGATGACAAATCCTCCCTATGAAGAGCCCATGTGGCCTTCTACAAACATACCTGCCAAGTCACACATTAAACAAGCACTCAGTGTCATCTAACAACACACATGAAGAGATAGTTGCATGACTTTGAGCCACGTAAAATTATCCAGCTCCAAGACCTCTGCCTTTTCATCCAAACTTTAGTTGTATATGCTACATTCCCATACCTAAGCATTGGAATCACTCCCTCAGCAGAACCACCTATGAGGTGTTTCAACATAGGATACATTTAACTTGTGCATGCAATACACTGGAAGTACTTTCCTCCCAAAGTGATTCCCAATTTGCCCAACATTTACATATTTTGTTATTATTAGTCAAATTCTTAGAAGTGAAGTGCTGCTGTGCACTAGGTTTAGGCTCTGTGCTGTGAGTAACAAGAGGCAGCCATATGCACCTCTGAAAACACACAAAAGATGTCAGAAGCACTTACCCAAGCTAAGTAAGCACTGTGACAGCCAACAGAAGGACAGGGAGCAGTACAAGCCATAATGGCACTTGGCAGGGTTCACTGCACTATTAAGAAATTTAAGCAAGTCAGCTGTTCATTCTGAATGACTACAGCTACTATTACTCACAATTACAGAAAGCACAATGCTCCCAAAATTCTGGAGCAAACATTTACCTTTTAGCTGCCCTGCAATGTTATCAAATAAGTTAACTGACCTTCACCATGGCCTTAAGGGCTAAAATTATTACTGTAATTTCTGTACCAGACTATTTTTTCAGACTCCAACTGGTCGACTTATTTAGATTCTGCAAGGAACTCAGAAGCTTGTGCACAGAAAATAGCATACAAAGTAGCTGCCACAAATTCTAGATATCCTGGTCTCCTTTAAGGAACATTTACTTGTACTCTCTCAGACATTTAGAGCTGGTACAAGAACAAACTGAATGCAGTATATTCCAGACCGCAAAAAGATGTTTTTAAAGTAATAGTAAAACCTCCAGCAAACAAAACCCCTACACATATCACACAGGCCTTTTCCACTAAGTTCCTAGCTCTACTGATCATTTCAGAACGCATCTAAATGACTTGTTTACAATTTAATGATACAATTTATTATGTCCGTAAACTTTGCATACTGTTCCATTAGGGCCAACTGCAGACTCGAAAAGGTGTCACCTCTGCTTCAGAAAAAAGTTTTACGTGATCAAACAAGGTAAAAGTATTACATGTTTTGAGATCACTTTTGAGGACTGAGTGGTAAGAAGAATAAAATATTTAAAAACTTAACTCAGAAATTCTTGTCTGATCAGATTACAAACTCTCTCTTGATCGATGTTTTACACACTGCATTTTTAAACCCCTACCTAGACAAAAAAAGTCTGATTTTTTTTACACAAGTGTAACATGTCAAGAGACTTCTTCAGCAGTATTACAGTTAGCTTTAATACAGTCCTTTCTTCTTAACCCCCCACCCCTATTTAGCCTACAAGCACACAATCAGAACACGTAACCTGTACAGGAGTTTCCCAGGGTTTTGAAGTCTTAAAAACATTAAGCAAATACTGGAATAATTCTCACAATTCCTATTCAATGCAGCAAGGCTATCTAGTCCTGTCACCTCTATCCAAGGGCTGTATTTTAGCCAAATTTGGAGAAAGATGAACTGGAATGACTTAAGGCAAAGAGCACCACTCAAGACTCAAACCAGCTGAAGATTTCCTAGAACCTTGAACTCTCAGTGCCTCAAATGCCCATCTGTGAAGTGGGAAACATCACAAAAGATACTACATGAAGGTTTATTCATAACTGGGACACATTAGCACCTCTCTCAAACAGAAACCAAGAAACCAATCCAGAAAGAATTTTTGTACACTATTTTAAGCACACTAAAAGTGGTTAAAGGGTAAAAACCATCACATACAAATCTGTTATTTGTATCCAGCCGTAACTTAACTTTTCTAAGAATAGCTTTGTTTCTGGGACACTGAACAATGTGGTTCTGGTAAATCCTGGAACCAAATACAACAACAAAAACCAAAAAAAAAAACCCAACCCAAACCAAACCCCCAAAAAACAACAAACAAACAACTCCCCCCAAACCCCCAAAATTAAACTTTCTTACCATATATTCAATTGGTTTTGAAGGCACATGCTCCCAAATCAGTAATTTCAATAAACTTTCACTGCATGCAAAAATGTGGCATTAAAAATTTCAGAAAGAAAGATTTTATTTCTGGCATATTTAGATTCTAGAATTGAAGAAGCTGTCCACTACTGAAAAATCTAAGCATAATCTCCAGCTAGATACTAATTTTTGAAAAAACTGTGTGATCTTCAGAAAAGAGACCAGAAACTGATTTAAATCAATCACAGGAATATAATGGCAATTCAAAGCAAAGAAACAGAGGATATTGTAGTCAAAGTACTTGGAACCTAAGAAAGCCTTCTTCATGCTTTTTGTAACCCATTATCAAGGAACCCTATTATTTTAAAAGGACACTCCAAAATACTGTGCAATTACTGAATATATGGGTTTTGGATGTGGTTTTGCATAGAGAAGGTTGCACACAAATAAAAAATGGAACTACAACTAAACATACTGACTTCACTTCTCTGACATGGAGGTTTAGAGACAGCACACATCAACGACCTCTTATTGATAACCTCATACTTTCAACTTTGTAGTGCCTCAAGTATCACTCTGGGACCAACACTTCCAGCCAAATTTTTATTCACAAAAACATAACAACAAGACAAATAAACAAAAGTTTTGGGCATTTATCCCACTATTAAGAATTCTTAAGAACTCAGCACTAGTCAGCTTAATACGACACAAAAACAAGCTTGGAGAACCTCCAGTAACACTGGGGTAGCACAGAAGTCTCTGTATCTAAGTATCTAATAAAGCCTCTCGAGTCAGGATTTCCCTTCCCTCCAAGAGTCATTTGTAGCAAGGTTCACTATCAAGCAGATTGCTGCTAAGCAGGCTGAAAACTGCAGGAAAACTTTGGGGACTTCAAGCTTGTTTTTCATATACCTCTGTCACGGCTCTTCAAATCTTTAAAGAGTTCTGGGTAGATCTCACTACAACTCATTCTTGAACAAGATCTTCACCAAGTTTTGTTTCCTTAGAAAGCGTCACTAACACACTTTTCCATCTCTAGATTTTGGGCTCACTGGTTCTCAGCAGAGCTTGAAAGAGGGTACACAATGCACTGACTGCATTGACTCTATAAAATCCACGGAGATTGGAAGCAGAGTAGGAAAACTCTTTAATCACCACCTTTTTTGCACCCATCACCTTGGTGGGAGAACTGTAGGACAGGCACAATCTACAGAGGAGTTAATAGTCACCAAATGGAAAAAAAATCAAAATTAGTTTTGCTCCTTAGAACCAAGACAATCCATCCTGAGACAAAGCTGTAACAAAGCAGGCTTTGCTAGTTCAATCGTTCTTCAAATAACTCCTCTTTAAAGCCTAAGAAAGTCTTTCCAAAACAGTACCAAGACTAAGCATGCCAGGTGGAAAACAGACCATGACACACGACAGCCATTTTAGGGCATTATCCCACAGATGCATCATTTAAAAATGGAGTTTGTGGATGCCAGAAATGAGCATCCACAAATATGTCTGCATCAATTCTAACAGACATCCAAAAACAGTCTAAACAGAGCTACTAAGCTAAGCAATGAAAAACAACCCAAATTAGCCACCCACAAAAAAAGTCTACACAGAAACTAACTTCACCACAAAGCACATGTTACTTTGAACCAGCAACCTATGGAGCAAGCAAATCTGCTGCCTTAGAAAGCCTGCAAGGCAACTTGCTGAACTGATTTTTTGGGGAGAAATACTAATCACCTAAAACCTGGCTTTCCAACAGGAAAAACAGCAACAAACCATAACAGCTCAGGGGATTTTTGTTAGGAGCATTTTAAGACTAACATGGCACTAACCAAACTTTTAGGACACGTACTGCAGAAAAAAAAAAATATCTGTCAGTTCTATTCATTTTTTTCCCAGTGCTTTCTTGAGAACAACAGAAAAAATAATTAAAAACCCCACAGATCCAAGTACAGCAAACCGCAAATTTGTCTCTATCCATAGATTTTAATATATATTTAACTATATGTGCATGAATATTTCACTGGACATGTACAGAAACCATATTCCTGAGGAACAGCCCTGCCAAAAGAAGCTTGGTCAGGAGGATCAATCAGAATCAGCACGACTTAAATGTGTCCACAAAACAAGTGATTAAAAAGCCACAGACAGGATAAACTCACACTGGCAATAAAACTGTCAAAAATGCACTGAACATTTTCATGTGTCACACAGCTGCTTTCTTTTAGCTAAGATAATTTCTCATACTTGTACTGCTTATGAAATCTTCTCCTTTTTAAGCAACCTCAGGTAACTGAGAGGTTACCTCCCCTCCCCTCCCCTCTGAGGGAGGGTGGAGGTAACTGAGGGTGCCCTCCCCTCACAGGCAGAATGAGGCCAGTGCAGCTATTTAAGAACTCTGGGGGGATACAGGGCAGTTTTCATTTCATTTAGTCTAATATTTTTGCATGCTTATGTTCAGAGCATTAAATAAAGGTGTTCAATATCCTGACAACTACTATCTAAATATTACCAACAACAATGCAGTTACCCAGGAATTCAATGCTTTCAATGTTTGTCACTTTCTTCTATGTTACACCAATGGCCCAAATTTTGGTCTCCAGCTTTCTAGTGGATAAGGGAAGCTGTTCACCAAAACAGCTTATATTTAATTCTGCCTTTTACAGAGAAGTAAGGAGATAATGCAGATATGCACTCAAGCATAAATACAGCTATTATTAAAAACTTGAAATTAGTAAGCTCCTCCCTAAAAATTTTATTAGGTTCTCAACTACTGCACATGCAGAAGATATAATACCTCTGTCTGCTTTAGCTGTATGATTACTTTAAATACTGTTATTTGTATTTTAATGGTAATGTTACAATTAAAATAGAAATTGATTTAAAAAAGTATCAATTATCAAAGTGGAGTATCAAACAAAGTCAAATTAAGACAGTCCCTTAAGTGAATTTTGTGTCTGGTAATTCTTTGAATTTCCAGAGGTTAGATAAAGAAAAATGGTACAAGTATCACCAGAGAGTTTTAACAAAAGCTTTTCTACTATTCTGAACTGAAAACTCAACATCTGCCACCTCAAGCAGCAGCACTTTTAAGCAAGTAAGACTCCTACAGAAATCGTCTCCCATACTTGACTACTTGGTGACTCTGGTACTCTTGTAGTCAAGAACCTTGAAGAAGTGAAATACATGATGCCCACACCCAGCCTTAAGGCTCAAGTCCTTAGCCAAAATAAATGGATGACTGGCTTAAAACATGTAGATAGAAGTGATCTGAATTTGGCTTCCGAGTAAAGAAAATTTACTTTGGTCATTTTTCTCAAACTTCTTTGCAACATGAGGAGTAGTTCTTTGGGCTAACAGACTGATGGAATTGGCATACAACCAAATACTAAAGAGAATGGACTTAGAGGTTGAAGTTGTGAACCTGATTGCACAGGCACCACAAAATCATGAGAGTCAGAAATCCTGGATGTGCCACTAGACCAAATGCACACTGGGTTCAGCATTCCCGTCTACTGGAATGGTCCAGACTGATCCTGGTAGAAGCACACCAGCCTCAACACTCAGCCAGCATATCTTATTCTGTCTTTACAGTCACAGTTTTGTAAGGCTGCCCTTGTCCCAGAGAACTTCCCACTGATGATGGAGGTGATGTGGAATCATGCTTAGTGAAATAGTTGTCTACAAGTCTGCTTGCAGACTCCAAGAGAAAAGACTGTCAGACTTGTCCAACAAGTTTCCAGTTCTTTTCAGAGCAATTCCCAGTTTGGGTCGAGGCACAGCAAGGCAGCAATGCAAAATAAATCTTATTTCTTGCTGACACACGAATAAAAAGCTCCCAGAGGCTGAAAAGACTACAGACTGTAGGATATGAGAACACCACAGTGGAATATACTGACCAGGTAAATACAGCACAGCCTTCACTGGTACTGCAAGCGTCCAGTTCATTTACTCATTCATTCTACATGAACCAGACTAGTGGAGAGAAACTAATACCACAACCACAGCGCAAGTGCAAATGAGGAGTAAGTACCAATAACTGTATTAGAAGCATTCCTTCAAGTGCCAGCCCATTTTCAAATTATCCAAGTTTCTTTGCCAGAAAAGATTTTTCAAGACATTCCAGTAAAGAGACTGACAGTGAATGTCCCACCTAAGTCAGAACCAGCACTGCACAAAGCCAATGCACTAACCCAACACAGCTATTCTGGCCATGTGTTGACAATCCTCAGACATAAATGCTGTTAAGATGTTTCACTAGATTACCAAACATATTTCAACTAAAAATGTATTCTTTTCTGAAAACCTAACATCCCAGATTTCTTTGCAGGTCACTTCTAGAGCAGGCTATTTTATTTCTTCTTAGCCTGACAATGTCTTCACAAGTCTTTTCTGACTTCTTTGTCACTAAGCATTAAGCAGATTTTTTGCAAGACAGATTTTTGATTTTCTGGTTTCATGCAGCTGGTTAACAAACTTCTATAAACTGTAAATTTTTAATTGAGGCAGGAGTTTTGAAGTTCTGGAAATAAGCCATGGCCAGGAAAAAAACCCCAAAATCAGTTTCTATAGAATTAAAGAGAGTATCATAATGATATGCATTCTCGTTATTTCTGGAAACAGAACAATGTAAGTGCTTTCGCCCAATTAGCTTTTCAACTTGCAGATGCCAAATGAGACTTATTTCTAAGATTTGCAAAACCATTTATTAAAGAAATTTCTGTTATTTGGAAGAATGAGAAAACTTCAAAGCTCACGAAATTGAATCGCTGCCTATTTGAGCACAAGATAAGGGAATAAATTAAAGCAAAATCTTGCAGAAACAAGCTGTGTACCTGCTATCAAAGTACAGGATTCAAACAGCAGGTTGGTAGGCAGCACTCTTCTCTGAATACAGAAGACTAACATGACCTGTCTTACCTGTCAGAAGTCTTTTAAACTGAAAAAATTACAACTATTCACCAGGCTTCTTAATATCTAATTTAGATCAGTTTATCCAGACCAGAGCAGCTCTCTGTAAAGGCATCCGTTAATGGTTAGGATCACAAACAGTCCCTTAAAAAATTACAAACACACTTAGCCTACTGTCACAAGCACCACTGTTTCTTGAAGCTCAACTGAACCACACCATCCCGCAGAAGCCTGGAAAGGCAAAAATATCAGCAAACCCCTTCTTCCGACACCCACACAAAGTGACATGAGAAGTGTCCTCCTTGGTGGCATCCTGAGTTAGTGGCTGCTGTGTCAGGCTGAGAAAAGGGGGGCAAAAAGACAAATCCACAGTGGGGCTACAGAAGCAGCCTGGCAACTGCTGACACATCTGACTCCAGTGCAGGCTGAGCAGGGCTCAGGATCTGCTCCTCTGCAGGCGCTGTCTGGGGGAAGTTACCAGAAACAGCTGAGGTGAACTGGAGTTGACTCCTGAAGTCAGTCCCAGTGATAAGTTGGTGCAAAATGCTTCCTTTTAGAAAGCTGATAAAAGAAAATCAGTAAGTACATGAAAATAGACCAGATTCCCAATAGATGAGCAGAAGCTGCAGCCATTTACAGCTAATACCCATCTTTTCACTATTTCATTTTTTCCTTTCACTTTAATACTTAGGACAAAAGTCCTTGCACTTTATTACAAAACCTCATTGAGCTGGTGGCGTATTTTCAACCCTTCCCACCCACCCCATGTAGACATGTGGACAGCGGAAGAGGGCAGGACAGATTAAGAGAAAAAAGTTAAGCCACTCCTTGCTGTGAATAATTCAAGGAATCTCAAAACTTCCATTTCCCACTCCTTTACCACAATTTCCAAGCCCTACTGAAATAATTACTAGTTCTTTACAGAGGAAGTGACACCTTTTTTCAGCATTCTTCCCAAGGAACCACAACTTCGAGCAGTGGATTTCTCTCCACATCATACTTTTTTGCATCTTTAAAGTATCCCTGACCTCAACTGCAAATAAGTAAAAATTTTTATACATAACTTGTTTTTCCACAGCCCTTATTCATAAGTTAATCCTTAAATAACAAATAATTACATCTAAGGGTTTTTATTTTGGAAATTTGTTAGAAGTTGCTTTGAAAAAATGTTCACACAAGCTCCTCTGTTCATGAGCTCCTTCAGAATATCCTGACAGTGCACAAGAACCACTCTAGGGCTACATCCTTAAAGATTTCCACTCTTCTTTAGAACACATGTGCCAAAATTAATCCCCTCTGCTAGCTTTTTTTCCTGTTCTTTTCTGTCCATCTTCTTAAGATATTTTTGTTGTTGAACGGTCCAACTTGAAGATAGAAGCACTTAACAGTAGGAACCTACAGAAAAAACATTTTGTACAGTCTTGTACAACCTCACCATGATAAAAAAAAGTTCAAAACAGTTACTCTAATCAGTTATGTAATGACTTAAGCTATTTGTCACCACATTCAAAACTTCCCACCTTGTCCGAATTCTTTGCTGCCTGTTACTCCTACCTGACTCATGTGCATCAAAAATAAACATAATTTCTTCTCTGTATTAAAGAGATGTTACAGCGTATTTTGAAGGCTTTTAAGATACTCCCACTATGATAGTGAGAGCCAGGGTTGCCAAATGCACCAGCTTGTAACACACTGACAGCATCAGTACAAAAATTTCACTCCAGTGCATACAAAGGTGGTAGAATTTGCTCCTTGGTCTGGTGCAGCTTGGAGAAAGCTCAGAACTGCTCACAGTCTCTTCTATCTGCTGCCCATTATCCTCTGGATCTCTGGTTACATGCTTTTCCCTGTGACTCACTAATTTCTCAGAACAGACACATCTCCTTGTTCACTGAAGAATGCTCAGCATGTAAGACGTGCAGCTGCCAACACCACACTGACAACAGCTCTGGACAACACTGGTTAATTACAGTAAGGGTCGACTTCAGCCCTCTGCTTTATACTGGATTTGACCACGTCTTGTTACAAAAAAGGGGAAAAAAGATGAGAAGCTCAATTAGAGAAGCATTATCAGCATACCCAGCTTTATGCATCTGTCTTTCAGCACTACAGAATCCATTTTCCATGGAAGTTAACTTGCATCTGCCAAATGGCTGCAGATGAGGTTTAACATCTTCACTTGCTCTTGGTTCTGTTTATTCTGCTTAGAAAAAAAAATCCCACGCGTCCCTCGATACATTGCTTTCAAGATGCAGTAAATAATTCAGGCTCAACACATTATCAAAATACTTATCAAGGAACTTGTTATCCAAAGCTACGTGTGTCCTACCAAGCTGTGTCCATGCTGATAGCTTCATTTGTGGCATGAAAAACATCTCCTAACCAAGGTGGCTCCAGCAAAGTAACCACTAAGAAATGCCACAAGCCAAAGGCAAGCTTTTCTTACTAAAATACATCTTTCTTATTTACAAACATTGGCAAGAGAAAATGTTCTTGTTCCTTTTCATTACAAGACTTCTGCTGCGCACCTATATACAAAGCACAGACTACCCTAACACGACTAAAAACAAGCCCTGTAAATACAATATTTATTCTTTTTTAAAATGATAGCATCAATGCATTGATATTAAGACAGAGGTCCTCCAGTGGAATATCTGGTGAGTGTGAAACAGAAGTCCTAAAGGAATATCGAGTCTTCAACTGGGAGGAAATTACTGGCTTCTCAAACAAAAAAAAGTTGTTGCACTTCCACCTTAGCTGAAGGTTCAAACCAGGTTAAGTATATCTTAAATCATTACTCCTGCAAACATTCCTTAAAATTATGACTGTAGATTTCAATTTTAAGTTAAAATTTATAAACAATAAAATCTAGGAACAGTCTCATGTTTATGAAATACGAATTTTAAACCAAGGTGTAGTGGTTTACACGATTTCATGAGGACAGCCTGAAAAGGGCTGCTTTTCTAAGCAGCTAAAGTTTGATTTGCTAACTTAAGCAAGCAGTGCAGCAAGAAATGGGCAGCCTAGTCATTACTAAACTACAATTTATAGCCCAACTAAGTAAAATTCGAGTAAGGCTGCCATTTCACTTAGGAATCAGCTGTACATTGATTTAAATTGGTATTTAAGAGACCCCTCTTCTCTCAGTAACCCAGGACCGGGTGATGCCCCAGTTCTTCAGGCAGTACTTGTGCATTTGTTGTACCTGAATATAAAGTGCAGTCGTTCCCGTTTCTGATGCTGGAACACGCCGAAAACGAAACCCACATTATTTTCAAATACATATCAGTTAAAATTTATCACCATCATACTTCAAACTGAAGACATGTAATGTTGATTCTGCACTCTAATTTTACCATTAATCACGACAGCGTTAGATAATTTAAACCAGGAACAATGTGAATGTTAAACATTTTCTCCCTTTACTACGTGTTTGCAATCTGTAACAGACGAGCTCGTTAGCATTTATTTAGAAAGTTATGTAATGGCTGAGGTATTTGTAATAAAAACAGTCTATTTCTGTTAGCCTGTTCTTCATAGACATAAAAGCTGTCTTCATCTGATTTTTATTAGGACTTCATCTTCCTCTGCTCTTGATGCATTTTTTTAGACTCCTGTACACTCCATTTTCATTTCACCGATACTCAGAGTATTATTTTCTCCCACCTCCTCACACCAATTTCAGCTTTTATTTTTACACTGCTTTCACCCGTAAGCTTCTACGGGGTTTTGTAAAACCCCGACCCAATAAACAATGAGAGCATGAAGCTGAGCAAAGGAAAAATTTCCTACAGAAGATGAACTGGTTCTACCAGTAAAAAACCACCGGCAGTCCCGTCATTACAAGCCCAGCATCCATCCTCAACTACTGGGAAGGCGGTGCATTTTCAGGGCGGAGTTTTTCCCCCTCAAACCTTCTACTACTGTATGAGCCTCTGAAGATGTCCAACTCCTCCTGCAGCACAAGGAAGAAGAGTGTTTTTCCTTCTCTCACATCCCCAATCCATTACACAAGGGTTTGTTCCTCTACAAGACCACACTGTGCAAGGCTTTAATTCTTGTGCAAGATTTTTATCTCCTCATTTTATCCACACCACCCCTTATATGGTATTTAGTCTTCACTTTCTACCCTCTCTCCACTCTCACATCCCTCCTAGTCCTGAGCCTGGAAAACAGTCTGGAACAAAGGGCTTGTACTCCCAGTACCGTAGGACACCTGGCTGAACTGAACCCCATACAACACAATCGCTGCTTTGACTTACATTCTTTCTCTTGTCACCCAGCATTCATTCAGACAGCCCCAACCCACACAGGAGCTCCCTTCTGAACTGCATCATCTTTCCCTTGCTCACTGGGGCCTATTTCACCTTCCCTAGCACACTCCAGGGTGTGGGGAAACAGGACCTATGGAAGATGCATCCCATAAATCTGCAGCTTTGGACCAGGAGTCCATGTTAAAACTTGAGACTGATGTAACTGTTCTGCTCTACAAAAAACTAGGGTTGCCGTTATGGAAAGTCTAAATGAGAGCAAAGTTATTATAAATTGCTACTAAACTGCCAAGACACAGAATATTTCTATTAGCAAGACTGACAGAAGCAACTGTATATTGATTTATACATATTTCATGGACTATTATTTACAAAAGCCAAGAACTTCATACAAGGAACATAGTCACACACCAAGACAGAGTTTTAGGTGGCAGGCAGAGGCCTCAATCCTGGTCTCCAAGCAGTGGCCTATGAGACAACCAAGCTTTCACTTCAGTTCAAAGAGCCACCGATCAAGCACACATCTCCACCACACAACCTTTCCACTGAACATTCATCCAGTTCAAGTAACTCCCAAAACTCTGAGATTCTTTAGTCCCAAGAAAACGGTTGCAGAATTACATTGAAACACCACAAGATTAATGGAGAATAAAAATTCTCTGCACTACATAATTAAAAAAAACCCTGACAGGCACATACAGCTCCTAGCAGTCAGTATTTCAGGTCAATCCTTTTGTTTCTCATACATGGACAAATGAGATCATGTCCTGTTTCCTGCCCCTTCAAAAGCAGTTTCTTGCCTGAGCAGAGCTCTTTAAGATGAGACACCAAGTAGACCTGGTGCCTCGTTGCACAAGAAATAAAACTATTAAAAATTACAGCCCTGTTCCTTCAGTTGGAAATACTACTAATTTCCTTTAATGTACCTATCTAACCCAAATAATCAGGGCAACAAGTAAAAATGGTCCTTCCTTGAACATACAGACTTCAAGACCTTCCAGCAAAGAACATATTTACAGAACACCCACATAAAACACGAAAAGGAAAGAAAAATCTCAATGTTCCATTCAACGCCCAGCACCATGCTCTCATGCACGGCCCCAGAAAGAGTGCCCGAACTGAAAATTAAATGGGCCACTTTTACCCCCAAAATTTTTAATCCCTGCATCCCTGGGTGAGGGTTCCCATCACCCACTGCATTACGCCCACTGCAGACCAACTGCCTGAAGTTCAGCCGTGTCATCTCACCACGCTCTCACCACCCTTTAAGCACTATCGATGAGGACACCCTTGGCTCTGACCACCCCACCCCTACAAATCCTGGCCCTGGGAGCACAAACAACGCCTTCCTTCACTCAGTCCTACATCAAACCACACAAGAACCGCCTTTTATCGGAGGCGAAGAGTAAAAGAACCATGGATGCGTATTTCAGACTTGGAAAACCAAGGTGCCTTGCCTCCAGCACCGCGCAAGAAAAGGCTGCTCTCCTCCCGCGTTTCTGCAGGAAGAATCACAGCCACAAAGTGAGCGCAACTGCACGCAGGAGTCGGCGCGTTTCTCGAGGAATCTCCACAGCAAAGAAAAAGGGAGGGAGAAAGAAAAAAGAGGAGGGGGAGACCACAAGCCGTTAGATAAAAGGGGGGAAACGGGGGGCAAAAAGGAGGGAGAGAGACGGAAGCAGCACCCCCGCAGAAGCGGTCCCAGCACAGCCGCCCCTCCCGCCGCCCCCGGGCGCGGCCCGGGCTGTGCCCAGCAGGGCGCGGCCAGC
>VZTD01002742.1:312594-392564 GCA_013397725.1 Rhagologus leucostigma
GTGCCGGCGGGGCCGCTACCTCTCCCGGCGCCGCCGCCTCGGCCGCTTCCACACAGGGGCCAAGATGGCGGGCGGCCAAGCCGGGCGCCAACGACGTCTGACGTCACCACGCACAGCGCGCGCCTCCGGTCCCGCCCCCACGCCGTGGTCACGTGACCACGCCGTGCCGCAGTCGCGCGGGCGTCCGGGGACGGGTGCGCCTCCTGGCGGCGCGGGGCGGAGGGCGGGGCCGCGTGGACCCGGTTCCCATCCCGGCCCCATCCGCGTTCCTGTCCCGGTTCCCATCCCGGCCCCATCCGCGTTCCTGTCCCGGTTCCCATCCCGGCCCCATCCGCGTTCCTGTCCCGGTTCCCATCCCGATCCCCCTTTGGGTCCACTCCTCCCTGCCCGTCTCTGTCTCCGTCTCTATCCCCTTTTGGGTCCCCAGCCCCGGCCCCACGGCTCTTGCGGTGGGATGGCGGACGGACGGCTCGGAGGGGAAAGACACTTTCCCGCAGGGAATCGACTGCAGCCCGTCCACCGGAGTTTTAGCGAAATCCCCAGATGAAGGCAGACAGGGAGGGGTGGAGAGGCTCTGAATCGGTGGCATTCAGGGTTCCCTTTAAGCCTGAGGCTGCTTGGGCAATGACAGGGATTATTATATGTCTATATATTAACATGTATAACGTTTTTTCTATACATTATATAGATTATATATAAAATAAGGTATGTATTTATATATATATAAAAAAATATATGTGTGTGTATACATATATATGTATAAGGGCAAGACACTCCCCTCTGCCACAGCTTGGGGTCTGCTTCACACACCTTGCTAATAACCCATTAATAAAACCATCAGCAAAGACCAAATCTGTGAGGTTTATTTGTGGCCCCTTCCTTCATGTCCGAAAAGTTACCAAACACATAAATAGTTCTCAGTGAAACAGTTCATGTTTCACAAAATCTCAAGGTCCTGTGGGTCTTGCCAAAATTTTAGGGACGAAGCTCTGGCTGAGCAGAGGGGAGGAAGGCTGGCCTCATGCTCACCATTTCATCCCAAAATGGTTTGGGGTGAACATTCCATATCACCCTTGGTGAATCAGCAGCAGGAGGTGGATGGGCACCAGGCAGCCCCAGAGTCCAGGCTCCTTCTGGTGCGGGGCCAGCTCCAGCCATCTGAGAGCACCTGGCAGTGGCACAGCTTTGCAGTCCCCAGCTCACCTGGCACTGGGACTCTCCAGGTTTCTTCTACAGCTGAGGACCTGCCCAGGGGCTCCAGCCTGGCTGGGGGTATTTAGAAAAGAGAAAACCTGCTGTGAGAGCTGCTGGCAGAGCCAGGAGGCACATCCAGTGCCAGCCAGATGAGCTGTCAAAATTGTCATCCACCACCCGAGTTCTCAAGGGCTTCAGTGTGCGCTGCCACTGAGTCAGAATGGCAGCTCTGGCCCCGCTCCACTTGCCCCGTCCCACCAGCCGGAACTGGTAGGGTGAGCAGGGCCCAAAAAAGATGGCCAGGGCCAGCTGGGGGTCTGTCACGAGCAGCCTCAACACGCTGGGCTTTACACCAGCACATGCAGCAATTTCATCCATGTAGCTGATAAAACTCATCTTCAGGTTCTCCCGCTCAGATGGATTCCTTGGATGGGACACAAGAAATAAAAGTCAGGTAGTATCATCCTATCTCAGTCCCCAGCTCCATGGAAAGCAAAAGCTTCAGGCTCAGATATCAAGTGAGCCCCAGTCTCTGGGGCAGAGCTCTTTCAGCCCCAAATAAAGCTAAAGGCACTGAAAGAGCCTCTGTGGATTGGTCCCAGCAGTTACCCGGGGCAGGGGATAAGCAGAAGCTTGTTTTGTCTCTGCAGCATAGTTGTGGCTTCAAAACCAGTTCTAACTTAACAGTACCATCCTTGTAATGCCACAAGTGCCCCTGCTATGTCCTTCCCTGAGCTATGATTGGGCTGATTTTGAGAAGTAGAGCTGTAGACTTTCAGAGATAAGAGTGCCAAGGGGACTGGGAAAATCTGGGAGATGCAGAAAGCTTCCCATGCTGGGAGAGACCTCCAGGATTTTTCTGCTTGAAGCCTTATCTCCCTCACAGGAGGGAGGACATGCTCAATCTGCTTCAGGAAATTTGAAACAGGCTCAAGTTTGTTACCCTTGCACCTCAGGCTTCCATATTTCTGTGTAACAGTATTGTGGTGCAGTCACTGGGGCTCCTGGTCATAATCCCCGTGGCTCTGTTATGTCCCAGCTTTGCACCAGTGTCCCGTGAGCCAGCCCTGCCCTGCTGGCAGACCTAACCCAGCCTGCACCCTGAGGTCCCCTCTTTGCTCCTGCATCATCACCCACCCCACATCCTCATGGATGCATCTTGACCTCCTGTAAAATCCCAGTGCCAACAAGGCAGGCTGTTAGCTCCCACACACACGATGACCTTGTGGAATACTCACCTTGACCTGCCAAAAACTGACACAAACTCTCCCCCACCCACACTGCCCAGCTCCAGGGCGGGTTCTGGATGGGGCTTGGCCCTGAACCCAGCCGTCTCCAACTGCCTGGATTTGGGAGGGAGAAGCCACGAGATGGCACCCTTAGTCTGGAGGAAACCAAACCTCCATCTTGACATGCTGGGAATAAGGACATGGCTTGGAGGCCTGGCAGAGGGGGATCTCCAGAGAAGGAGAGCGAAAGGGAGGGAGAAAAGGAGATGGGAAGAGAGAGAAGGGGAGCTGCAGGTCCTGGTTCTTGCCATAAACTGTTCCAGAGCAGCTTTTGGTGTCTTGTTTCATAAAGGAGCCACAAGAGCATTTCCCCACCTCACTACAGGTGGTGAGGTAATAAATGCAGAGTTGGGTGTCCTGAGCAGGTCACTCCAAGACTGCCATCGGCCACCCCTTCCCTGAAGAGATCCTGACACACAGCACCCATCTCCTCCCGAGTGCAGGAGCATCACACACCTTTTGACTGGTGGCTTCCTCTTCAAAACATCAGCCATCATCCTGCTGGGGGGAGGCAGCTTGTTCCAGCCTGATAATAGAGAAACCAGTGACCTCCAGCAGCACCTTAAGAGGAAATGTTCAGCCCCTTCCTAAGGTCCCAGCACCTTTACTGAGGTGTGGTCAGCAGGCATGGAGCAGCAGGGATACAGGGATGCAGCTGGTGGACAGAGGCTGCCATGCTACTGATTCCCATGGCCACCATGGTGCTGAAATATGCCCTAAGCTCTGTGGGCAGCAGGTCAGGCTGCCCCAAACCTCCTACCCGAGCAGATCCCCCCATCTCCTACCTGCAAAGATGCCCGTCACCCAGCGAGCCTGCATTTCTGATCCCACCATAATTGAGCCGGTCAGCTGGATCAAGCCGATGATGGCCAGTGAGGGCTTTTCCAGCTGCGGAGGGAAGATGCATTTGTAGAGGCAACGGTTATCATCAATGACGCTGCGAACAGACTCTTCGAGGAAGGGAAATGAAAAGCTGTAGCCCGTGGCAAAGAGCACCACGTCGATGTTTTCTTCGGTTGTCCCATCTTCAAAAACAGCAGAGTTTTCACTGAACTCCTTCACGTTTGGCTTCAACACCACAGTCCCAGAGAGGAGGCAGAATGGCAGCTCTTCATTGATAATCATCTTAAATTTGGAGCTTGGAGGGGGAGAAGAGAGCAGCAGTGTTAGCAGCTGGGAGGGACCCAAAATGACTTTTGTGGTCAGAGTTCCCCTCCCATGGTTTGCTATTCCACAAATAATCCCCAAAACTGAAAATTGAGCACTTCGTGTTATAAAGACTGCCTGATCACCCAACAAAACAATCAGAAAAATCACCTTTTGCTGGAAGCCAAGCCATAGTTTGTGTGGTTGAACCATGAATTGAACCTCTGAAACCTGATCCTCCTTGTGAGGGCTGATGGGAGAAGCCAGTCCAGGAAGTGGTTGAAGCGGGTGGTGCCAACCATGTCGAAGGGGAAGCCATGGTCTGAGACCCGGCTGATGACCCATGTGTTGCTCCTGGTGCTGAGGAACACCTGGGGAGGAAGGCAGGTCTCAGCCTGTTGGTTTTTCCCTGAATGGCAAATCCCATCTCCTGCACTTGAGCCAACACAGAGTTATCCCAAGGGAAGGAGATGGCATCCAGATGAACCAAACAGCCTGTGGTGGCTTCTATAAAGTTTCCATAGCTGCTCAACTGCCAGTCCTCAGGTGGCCCAAACTCCAGGAGTTGCAAAGCTTCTTCAATTGCCCTCAGGTGGAAGTGGAATTTATTGAGAAATCTGAGGGCAAAGCTCCCTGTGGTACCCTGAGCCACTGGCTCTCATGGTCCCTGTCTGGACCACCATGGAGCTGTACCTTGGCAGCCACACGGCTCAGCTCCACAGAGAGGTCACCGCCAGTGTTGCCAATGCCGACCACGAGGACCCGCTTTCCTCGGAAAGCCTGCACATCTCTGTATTCCCGGCTGTGGAGGTGCTGGCCTTTGAAGCGACTTTCAATGCCTAGGCAGAGAGCAGGGAGCATTTCCTACTGCCAGATACATTTCCTTGCCCCAGCCTTGTGCGCAGATCCTCTGCAGCCCCCAACTCTCCCCCTCCCACCTCTGCTTGCAGCTGAGAAGCCCATGGAAGTCTTGGCTTCCTGGATGATGCCACCCTCCTGTACCTCCTCAGCTCAGTCTTGCTTTGCAAATCCTAATGGAAAAGCCTGGATGCATCTTTACAAGGTGTTGTTCCCATTCCCTGGAACGCCCTCCACCATTTCTATGGGGTTGGGGTCCTGCCTGCTCCAGTGTGGGGGCTTCATGGAGCAGGCAGGCTTGCAGAGGAAAATACAACCAGGGGACCCATGGGTGCTGGGAGAAACCCTGTGGGGCAACCCCAGCACACCCCACTGCTGGGACAGGGCTTACCTGGGAAAGAAGCCAATGGCAAGTAGGGCTCCTGGTAACGGCCGGTGCAAACCATGACAGCATCGAAGACATGGGACTCACGGACACCGTCAGTCTCGGTGACCACCTCCCACTGGCCTGAGGTGGTGAAATCTGGGCGCTTTCTCACACTGAGAACTGTTGTCTTGCACCAAAGCCCAACAAAACAACAGTCAGGGACCATGCCGTGTTTTGGAGATGTGCCTATGAAAGGCTGGGCCTGCCGGGAGCAGGCTGGGTCCCTGGGGAGCTGCATGTCACCTCTGAAGCTGTTAAATCCCACCCTGCACCTTTCCCCTGGTGATGGCACTGGGGGCAAGCCCATGTTCAAGCAGCCTTATTTAAAACATGGGGCCTAAAGGCTGTGTGCAGGATGCAAAAGGCACGTGGTCCTCATGGGCTGGCACCCAGCATTGTCCCATCCCACCTGGAATCTGCAGCTCCTGGTGGCCCTTCTCCCCATGGGCTTTGGGGTCCCTACTCACCTGGAAGCGTATGTGCCGCAGGAGGTCGAAGTGCCGGGCATACATCCTGAAGTATTCCAGGACGAGGCTGTGGGGCAGGTAACTGGGAAAATCCTCCGGGTAGGGGAAGTCACTGAAGCAGGACATCTCCTTAGAGGTGTTGGTGATGACTGAGTGGTACACGCTGACTCTGCTATCGTCCGTGGAGTCCTGTGTGAAGCCAGTGGTGTTGTTTCCAGGTGTGCAGGGAAGGACTTTCTCCTCACAAAGTATTTGAGTGTTTTTCTTCCTCGTATTTTGGTACAAGGAATAAACCAGGACTAGCACCTGGTGACAATAATTTCTGCTCCTTCCATTTCCTTCTCCATCTTGGAGTCAGGAGGAGCCCCATGGGTGCAATAGGGACAGTCCATGAGGGCATGGCCACCCTTTCCTCTTTGCTGTAAAGAGCACCCAAAGGAGGGGACAAACCCAGAACACACTGACCGTGTAGCGCCAGATGCCGCCGATGTCCTCGCTGCTCTCGAAGCAGATGGGCTCCAGCCCCTCATCCAGGCAGCACTTGACAGAGACCAAGCCCCCGACTCCGGCCCCAATCACAGCCACGTGCCGGACCATGCTGGCCTGCAGCAGGCAACGGGCTGGTGTGAGAGCAACTGGAAACACAACAGCCCAGGGATCAGCAGAAATGCCAGTCCCTTCTTCCCACCCCCAGAAAAACACCCCTGTCTTCTCTGGCTGCAGGTGTCCATAAAGGAAAATTATTCTTGGAGAAAGCCGTGGCCAGCTCCTGATTCAAGTGCTGTGGACACTGTGGACTAAGCCCACAGTGGGGGTCCAGGAACCCTCCTCCTTCATGGGGGTAAAAGGAGGCACTTTTAAACCTCACTGTTCCACTGCTTAAATTTATTCCCTTTTCCAGCCCAAACCAGGGCATGCAAAGAAGTTGCAGCTATCTTCTTCCGCCTGCACAAAGTGATCCTCCTGAAACCTTTGCAAGAAACAACTCCAGCTAAGCTGGCTCGTTTTCACCCTTTCCTTTTCAATTTCCCATTAAAGAGCAATCTCTTGAAAACAAAAAGGGTTTAGAAACAGAAAAAAAGCAAAGCAATGCCTGACTGAGCAGGAGCACGGCGCAGCCATTCAGAAGTTAGACAGCTCTGTGAAAGCACGGCTGGGATTACAGGATATACAAAAGGTAAGAAACCCGGGAAACACTGGATATAAATGGGAGGAACTCAAAGCTGGGGTGTGTAAATTGAGCTGCACAGAGCTTGACTGGAAAGCAAAGAAACTAGGGAAAAATGAACCCAGGTGAACTTTGATTAGATGATAAACACTCCTACTACAGAGTCTGCAGAAAGAGTAACTTATAACTTTTTTCTATCAGTTTTGTGTCAAAAAGTAAGTTAACATAAATAGGAACTGGACAAAACTGAAGAAAGCCAGAGAAAAATGAGGGAGGTGCAAAAAAACCCTTTGGCATCCAAAAGCCTAGCCTGAGCCACTCCCTGATCTGCAGGAACAGGGCAGGACATGCCCGCAGTCGCCTGCTTCTTTTCTGAAGCCTTCTTTGGCTTTGGGAAAGGGTAGACAAGCTCAGGGTGCTCAAGTCACCGCACTTTTCCAGCGCTGCCTGCAGTTTTACTCCAGAGGGTCCCTGCAACACCCCTCTCCCCCCACCAGCAGCAAGGCAAAGCCAGCAGTGAATGCTAAAACCCTGGAGAGCTGTCTGCCCACTTTTAAACCCTGCAAAACCCATCCAAGAGAAGCGAGGAGCAAACCTTGCAGGACAGTGCTGTGCCTTCGCTGCTCAGACGGCGGCCGAATTTCCCTTGAGTTTCTCTCGCTGTGGATTGGAAGGGAAGGCTGAAGTCCAGGCAGCTTGCCACAGCTCTTGCACCACTGACCTTTACACCTGCATTCCCCTGCCCTGTGTGCCTAAATGCACTGGAAGAAAGTTCTCAAGCTCCCTGTGGCAGTGCAGGGTGAAAATTCAGATGATAATCCCAAAGGGAACATGCTTGCAAGGACTCCCACGCTGTAACTCGTCATTGCTCCAGCCCAGGCAGCAGCCTGGGGTTGTCCTGATCTATCTCCTTGTGTGGGGCCTGTGCTGAGCACATGTTCACTTGGCAGCCCCAGGAAATCAGCAAAACACGCTCCTTTTGCCAGCAGACAGCATGGAGCACCACGCAGCCTAATCTGGGGGGGTCAATTAAAGCCCTTTGACCCCAGCCTTGTGAGTTGCCCACAGGAATTGGTGGCACAGCCCCAACTCAGACACGGGTTCCCCCCTCCCAGCTCTTCCCATGCACACAAGGAGAGGACAGGGAGGCACCTGCAGCACACTCCTGCCACAGCCACTGAGATTTTATTCATTTAAAGTCTCTCCACACACAAAACAAAGCCTCAGGGTTATCCGTGGTGGGGCATGCAGGGAAGCAAAGCCAAGAGTGCTCAGCCCCACAGGGTACCTGCCCCAAACTCAGGTGTGACAAACCACCACAACCAGAGCCATTTCACTTGGATTTTTGGCTAATGGGGTCTGCAAAAGCTGTGCTTGGCATTGAGCTGGAGCAGAGAGAGGTTTGTGCTGCAGGTTGCAGTTCAAAATTTGTTGCCATCTGCTGAAATCCTTTTCCCCAGTCTTGTGGCACACTGAGAAGCTGTCTGACCCGAGATAACATCCCTCAGGACAAAAAAAACCCCAAACAAAACCGCCAAAAACCCAAACAACAAACAAACAGGCTCTAAAAGCTACTTTAAAGCAAAAGTCACAGCAGCCAGGAGCAGGAGGAATCCCACCACAGTCAGGAGAGAAGGGAAAGAGCTGGAGGAGCCAGCAGGGACTCTTGTTCTTGTGGGCTTCAGGACCCGGTCCCACTGGGTGAGGATGGCCTGCCGTGCCCCCTCCCAGTGCCCAGGACCCTGCAGTCGGTACTGGTAGGGGGAGCAGGGCCCGAAGAAGATGGTGAGGGCCAGCCAAGGGTCTGTGCAGAGCAGCCCCAGCACGCTGGGCTTGGCACCGATGAAGGAGGCGAGGGTGTCCAGGTAGACCAGCCACTCAGTTTTGAGGACTTCATCAAAGGTCAGACCAAACCTGAATGAATCAGAGAAGAAAAAGAGGCAGGAGAAAGACTGATGTCAGTAGGGCTGAGAGGAACTGGAGTGCAGGTCCTCTGCATCCTTGTTATTGCGTGTGGAACGCAACCGGGTTCTTTTTAGGAAAGGACTGGATGCACATGCAGTGGGAACCAGTCCATGACACAGCACCTGTAAAGTGATTCTGGCTCATGTCAATCACTCTTTTACTTCCTCTTTCACAAGCTGCACCTGCCAAACCAGCACACCTCCCCTTCACCTTGGTGAATTTTTGTTAACAGACTTTGGCAAATCAGTTTTGAGTCTTTTTCAAAATAAAGAGAAAACTCAAACCAAAATCCCTTTGCTTTCTGCAGGAAAGTCAAAGACAAAGGTGGCACCCTTTAGTATCCCTCATGTACCTTTCCACCAATTATTGCAAGAATACATGGTGACTTGGAGAATTGCTTCCAGTTCACCTTCTCTGCAGAATTCACAGCTTCATGTCCCACCTCCAGTGGGACATCCATTAGCCTTGTATTGTAGAGCAGCTGTTCTGGGCAATTCTGCATTTCACTCTTCTATACCTTTTCTCCTGTAGCTATTTAAGTGAACCATGGATTAATATATCATCCAGTTTCCTGGGATTATCTCATTTGTTCCCTAATAATTCTTAGCCTTTTGCCTGCCTGTGAACCACATTCCAGTGTGCTCAGACACCTGTTCACACTGAGTCAGGTCTCCATGCTGAGAGATGAGACAATCTGTGTGTACACCTCACTGGTTGCAGGTTGGCTTTCCCCCCTACCCCCAGCTGAATTACTTTACATTTATTACCATTAATTTCTCTGCCATTTTATCTCTCAGTCCTTGGGGATCCTGGTGCTCTTCCCCAACTCCCAAGTAAGCTTTAGTCTTGAGTACTCTGAATTCATTTCTTCCTGTCACCAACAGGCAAAATACCAGTGTAAAATCAAAGGTTACATTGGCTTGATGCAAGTGAGTAAAGGGGAGACTGGATCCAGGAAGCCTCCCCTCTCCTCTGCCATATGTGCAGGGAACGGGCACAGAGTGAGAGCCTGTGTGTTGCTGCCCCAAAAACTCCAAAGATTTTTCAATCCACCAAAAAACCTTTGGGCCTCTGGGGAATGACTTACCATCGGACTTGGTTTTTCTTCTTCTCGTTTACTTCCTTCTCCATGACAGACTGGGAAGGCAACTGACACAAGCCTGGAAGAGAGAGGAGAGTGTCCCGACGAGTTTAACTCCTGGGGGAAAATTGTGAACTCATTCAGTGATGAAAAATGTGGGAATCCCTTCCCTGGGAGGGCAGGAAAGTCTCATTGCTTGCAATTTGTTCAGCAGTGGCAATCCTGCCAGAAACCAGCCCTCCATAGTATTCCAAATTCACTCACACCTTTTCCTGCTGTTACAGATGTGTGCTGTCAGGGCACAGGAAGGTGATGTGGGGTCAGATGGGCTGTGCAAGCCCCAGAGAGGATCATCCTAAAGAGAAACCCCAAGCTTCTCGCCTCTGTGGAGTAGTCCTGACCCAGCCTTCCATAAGGTTATTATTATTATTTTTATTAAAAACCCCAAACAAAACACCAGCAGGTCTCTTTCCTCACTCATGTTGCTGTAGCTTAGCTGAAGTGAAATAGGGAAGTCTGAGCCTTGAAAATGCTCCCTTGTTAGCTCTGAACTTCTTAGCTTTGGGATCTCCCTAGTTGGAAGGACAAAACATGTCCAGTCTGAGCTGCATTTTGGGCCACAGGAGGGCTCACATTTGCTCCCCTACCTTTGAAGACACGGCTCGCCCAGCGTGCCTGCATCTCTGCCGTGGGCATGATGCCTCCTAAGGGCTTAATCAGCCCAAGGACAGCCAGGGTGGGCTTCTGCAGGTGGGTTGGGAACACATATTTGTAGAGGGATGCATGCTTGTTTTCCACCCTGACGACTTCTAGGAAGGGGAAGGAGACTTTGTAGCCTGTGCAGAAGACAACAATGTCAATGGGCTCTTCCTCAGGGCAGTTGTGGAAAACAACAGAGTTGTCCTTGAACTCCTTCACGCCTGGCTTGATGGTGATCCTGCCTGTCAGGATGTAGCTTGGAAGGTCATCGTTCAGCACGGGCTCACGCACCAGGCAGCTGTGGAGATCCAGGAGCTCTGAGAATGGGAGACCATGGACAAACCCTGCTGATGCCCCTGCTCCCCCTCCCCCCAGGCCCACCAGCTCAGACCTGGCAGTGTCATTTGCTCTGAGCAAACAGCCCTGCCCCCACCTCCAAACACTGATGTGTTTCACCAGTGTCACCCTGTCCCACAGCATGAGTGATTCACAGACATCTCCTGCCACCTTATTCCCTTCACTCAGTTACTCTTTAAATCATCTCTTTTCAGAACTGATCCATGCTTTAAGCCTTCTTTCTCCTCTTTTCCCAGGGACTCTCATGGGGAAAACTCCTCTAGGCCTTCCTGGGCTTTTCCAGCATGCCAAATCTCTCACCACTTAAGGGAGCTACAGCTTATCTTCTCCTGCTGGGCTACAAACTCCCCACTGGAGATCACCCCAGTCTGGGCATTGGTTGATGCTGGTTGCTGAATATGCTCCCCTGCCCACACCACAAGCCCATCTGCATGAGATGAAAGCCACCAAGTACCTCTTCTCTGGCTGAAGGCCATAGTTTTCATGGTTAAACCGCTGGTTCACCTTGTAATTAATCAACCACCATGAAAGGGGTCTGGGGAGGTTGGTTTTGATCAGGCTCATAAGGCGAGTGTTTAAAACCATATCCCATGGGTAGCCGTGCTCAAACACACGGCTGAGCAGCCAGGCTCCTCGAGTGGTGCTAATGGTCACCTGGAAGAGAAGAATCAATGGTTCAGATGATGAATTTGCTGCTTTTTCTTTATAAGGAAACTCAGAGGGGCATGGGGAAGACAGCTGTGCAATGGAAAAGCAGCAACAGCATCTTTAAGCCCTCCTGGCTGCTGGTGGTGGAGGTGAAACAGGAGACAAGAAGAAAACCAACTTGCTTTCAAGGTAGGTTTTTGACCAAAAAATTCAGGCTCAGAAAGACTGTTTGTACACCGTGTCCCTGTGGTGACAGTACACTGAGCTACTGTCCCCAGTGTTCCCCACACCCCGGGGGTGGCTGGGTAGTGGCACCTTTGCAGCTACACGACTGGCCTCCACTGCGATGTCCACTCCTGAATTGCCCATGCCCACCACGAGGACACGCTTGCCCTGGAACACGTCAGGATGCTTGTACTGCCGGCTGTGGAAGTACTGCCCTCGAAACCTCTCAATGCCTTGGGGAAAAGGACACAGAGCTTTTAAGTACTTGGGCATTTGTGGGTTTTGTTGGGAGAACTGATGTAAAAAACCAATCCAGATGGCAAAAGCAAGGAAGTGCAATCACTGGCCACCAGGGACTCGGGGAGGTCCAGCCCCCCATCCCACGCACACAGAATTGATGTTTCCTCTCCAAAATGGGGTCTCATAGACAAAGCTGCTGAAGCATGAGAATGTATTGCTGTTTATGCTGGCAGGTTTGGAAAGCAGAAACAAGAAAAGAAAGGAAGGATTTTCCCTGAGTAACCCCTGAATCTTCTCCCCCCAGACCCTGGAAGCAGGTAACCACAGGCAGCCCCATACTGTACCAGGAAAACAGTGCAGGGGGAGGGATGGCTCGGAGAAATTGCCGCTGCAAACCATAACGGCATCAAAGACTTGCGATGTCTGCTTCCCACCCGCCTCTGTGACCACATTCCACTGGCCCGTGGTGGCAAAGTCGGGGTGTTTCCGGATGCTGACAACGGTGGTCTAAAACATGGAAGTGAAGCAAAGTCACCACCGGCACCCAGCATGGGTGGGGAGCAGAGCAGTGCAGGGCACCCATCACTCACCCCTAATTTGATGTGCTCCCAGAGGCGGAAGTGCTCAGCGTAGCGCCGGAGGTAGTCCAGGAGCTGGGCATTGGGCAGGAACACTGGGAAGTCCTCAGGGAAGGGGAAGTCGGAGAAGGCAGACATTTCCTTGGAGGTGTTGCTGATGACTGACGGATAAAGGCTCGGCCGGCCAGCCTCGATGTGCTCCTGCCATGGCACCCCGGGGTGCCTCAGCCCAGTGCCTGGGGTGGGGACTGTCCCCGGGTTCCCCTGCACTCAGGGAGTGCAGCTGGGACAGTTCAGCACCCAGCAAGCTCTTACAGCCCTTCCACAGCCACTGGAGCCCAGCTCAACCCACCCCCAAATCCTGCAAAGCTGCACCTCCTGAGGGGAGGAGGACAGGCACCTCTGGCTCACCGTGTAGCGCCAGACACCCCCGATGTCCTGGCTCTGCTCGAAGCAGGTGGGCTCCAACCCCTCGTCCAGGCAGCACTTGGTGGCTGTCAGCCCGCTGACACCCGCGCCCACCACGGCCACTCTCATCCCTCTGGTCTCTACCGGGATCCTGGGCTGTGAACAGGGCTTAACCTGGGAGAAACCCCACAGACGGTCATCACCTTCTCGGGGGGCAGCTCTTGGCATGCCCTCTATAGGGGATTTCTCTATATGCTACCCCTAAACTTCATACCCTTTACCAGCATTCTGGGCTCTTCACTTACAAGTTAGATTAAATGTCTTAAATAATAATTTTCTTTTTTTTCCCTTTATTTTAATAATCTATCCACTTTTACAGTGCGCTCCCTGGGCTGCTTCCAAACCCCTGCTGCTGCCCTGGAAGCTCACTTTGAAAGTATGTAGTTGAGCCACAATTCACTGCCAGTTTTTATTTACAAGCTGTGTTTAAACTATTCTGCCTTATTAGACTTGCAAATATTTGTATTTTATCTTTGGCTATCTGCCCCTGCCTCTCTCAAAAATGCACTGGGAGTATTCAATCTCTACATCTCTGACAGGGTCCCGTCACCCATCCCCAGGGAAGATGATGCTGACTTTGACGTGGCTATAGAGGTGCTACAGGTGTGGCACACCTTGGATTTAGGATACTTTTGTGTCTCTTGCAGGGCTGAAAGCTTGAAAGGCAACAGCTCCTGGATTGACATCTAGCCCTACAGAGTTCCCAGGGCTGCAGTGGGGATGGTGGATCCAAATCCTTCTTGGTAGCACTTGGTAGCAATAGAACAAGGGGATGACGGCCAGGCTCTGTGGCTTGGGCTAGATAATGCCAGAGCAGAGACCTCCACAGAGGTGCCCTGGGGGTGCTGCTGCAATCTATAGTTTAACCCCAGGGCTGGAGGGAGCACTGTGCTCAGCTGAGCTACTAATTCAGCGTAGCAGGATGTCACTACGGGTGGTACCAGTTCCTCTGCCCTGAGAAGCACTTTCAGCTTCCACTAGACACAGAGGATGGTGTCTACACACCTACACACACCAGGGAAAAGATAAAAAAAAAAAAGTCTTCAGTAAAAAAACAGGGTTGGACACAGTGTTTTCTAAAACCCACCAAATTCTCCAGAACTATTTCAACTTTCAGTCATAAAGCAACACCTAATGAATACTCTGCTTTCCCAGGTTGGAATAAAAGCTGGACTTTTTCCTTTGTAAATGAAGAAAGCACTAGCATGAGCTGCTCACTGTTTACAGTCTTGGGGGAGGCCTTTTTTTGTATGGTGGGAGCTGACATATCACAGACACTTCCCAGCTACATATGCTATTTGATTCCCTACCCTCTTGCAGAGAAGCTACAACTAACACCCAAAAAATATTGATTCTGCCACCCCATGCCTGTTCCTGCCACACTTCACACTGTCCCTGCAAGTGTCCAAAGCAGCCAACCTCAGAAGTACCAAGGTGTGGGGTAGGGAGGGAAGGAAAGGCTTCTCAGCCCCCCCAGGAACACTTACCTCCAGCCCCAGCCACCTGTGCTTTGTGTCACCTCCGCTGCAGGGAGAGAGCCCCTCTCACTCCAGATTTATAGGCGAGGCGTGGCACTTTGGCAGGGGCAGGGAGGGCAAGCAGCCACCCCACTCCCACAGCAGTTACACAATCCATGTTGTGGGAGGAGTGGCTGGAGTCTCCTGCTGTCCTGCAGAACTGGACAGCCCAGCTGTTGATCCCTGAAGGGGTGGCAGAGAGTGAAGTGCTCCAGCTGTGTCTTGCAGTCGTGCCAGGAGGACCCATGGGTGAGAGGGCAGCTCCAGCTGTGGGATGTTTTCACTTGCCCCATGGCTACTTCCCAAAAAGGGGCTGAAGCTGCAGACAAACAGCAGGGGTTTGTCAGGACTTTGCAGCCAGGGCACCTTTGAGAAAAGAGAGCTGCTTTTGTGGTCACTGTTCACAGGGCACAGAGGCTGCATCATGCCATGTGCCACACAAACAGTGCCAGTGCTGGGCAGGAGGCTGCCCACACAACCTGGGAGAGTGTGAAATGGCCACAAACACCAGTGTACTGAGGTCCCAGGCACAAAGAAAGGGGAACTGTTGGCTGAAACATCAATGCAGGACATAGAGCCCATCCAGGTGTCTCCCAGGAGTAAATGATCATGGAAATGAAGGGGATAAGGGTGGCTTTGGATGGGCTTTGCCCCTAGATATTCAATATATTTAGGGGTGACTGGTGAGAAAGTATGAAATCCCTGCAAATGAGTACAGCTGGCCATGGAGAATACAGAAGCCATGGAGAGACAGTTGATAGAGGACTGGGTCTTTAGGAAAACTAGTGTTTAGAAAAAGACAAAGGTATTTGTGCCATGGGGGTGACAGCAAAAGTCACTGGGCTCTGCAGAACGAGTGTAGGGGACACAGTCAAAACTTCCAGCCCCATCAGGGCCTCACCTTGTCACTGATAAAGACACTCCCAGGGCAATGGCCCCAGATTTGGTATCAGCTCTTTCAGCAGTTTGAATAACTAAGGAGTCCACAAGGGAGGGGTAGAAAAACCCATCCAAGGTCTGCAGAACAGAGGGTGGTAAATAAAGTATCCAACAGAGATGTCTGCTCTGGCCCTGTATTTTGATTTGCAAAGGCCAACGGGACATGTTTACCAAGGTAAACGGGCAACAAGGCTTGCTCACCTTTGACATTGTCGGGATTTGCACAAGCTCTGTCTCCCAGCTCTCCCTCACACTGGACCCTTCTCCAGATGCACAAAACCTTGCTCCTGCAAAGATGCTTGCCAGCACTCAGCAAAAAAGAGTAGGGAATCCACTAAGGCAAATATTTTGTTCTTTATATGCTTCTGCTTTTTTTGAGTTTCCCAGCAGGCATTCAAGTGACTTGCACTTAAAAGGATACTGTGGCAGCATTCCAGGAGTGGTGTTAGTACTTTTAGGAGGGCAGTTCAGGGAAGCTCTCTAAAAGAACAAGTTGTTTTTGGCAAAGATGAGCTGCTGGTATAGAAATGGGACCAGATGCCTTTGGTGCAGCAGCTGCCAGTAAGGCTGGCCCTGGTTCTGGTGAGGAATCCAGTTCAGAGGTGCAGAACTAGATGCAGTGAGTGATACCATGCGAGTATAGGGTAGAAATACCTCAAAAGCCTCAGTGATCTGCCTGAGGGTTGTAGTGTTCCCCTCCACAAATACCCCTGGCAAGGGTCTGGGCCAGGTGTGCAGAACAAAGTATTAGTGGAGACGGACATGAGATAGCAGGGAGGCAATTAATGTAATTATGCACACGCATGCCCAGGGTGGTGAAAAGCCCTTGTCAGGAAAACACAGAAAAATTCTTGTTGCTTTACTCACCTCTGCTGCTGGCATGGCAGGGGATGCACCCTGGCACACCTCAGACTCTTCTCTCCAGGGACAGCCTGTGCAGAGAGGAGTAGAGAACAGAAGAGGCAACACATTAGTGGGGTTTAGGTGTGGTCTTAGGGCTGGGAAAAGCCCTCATGGCCTGGCGTTCAAGCAGAGCATCCCTTGGTACCCTCGGGCCAGTCCCCCTGAATGGCTGTTGTTGCAAAGACAGGAGCAGACAGAGCCACAGAGATCCCTGTTTCTGATGGGGGGGACATGCTGTCACCTCATCAGGTGGGACCCTGCCACTACCATTGCACAGAGAAACTGCTGGGAAAAATGGACTTTCCCCAAGGGGTGGGGTGAGGGCAAGTGAGGGCACAAGATTTGAGAAACTGTTTTACCACCTTCCCTCTACCCAGCCTGGGACACCGAACAGCTTGGTTTGCCCATGTCCTCACATGCTGGCGCACAAGCCCCACTAGATGCCAGGGGTGTATCAGTCATGGAGGATCATAGGAAGAGCCAGGAGCAGTAAATACCCGGTGGTGGCTGAGGATGAGAACCAGGAATGGCATTCTCATGAGCCTGTCCATTGGTAAGCCCCTTGTCCCCTTGAGAAGCAAAGCTCCCCAGCACTGTGGCACAAGCCTGGGCTCTGCAATAGACTTTTTAATCCTTACAGTAGAAGGAAGGAGGAACTAAATATATCCATTTAGTCTTAATCAAATGGAAAATTCACCTTCTTTGCAAAACTCCGGCACCAGTTTTACAACTGCTGTTTAAAATAAGGCTTTAGGCCAAGGAGGGGCAAATCTCTGCACAAACAAGTCTCAGCACAGCCCACTTTGCTGTTTTCTAAGTTTGTGTCATTGGCATGTGCCATGGTGAAGGGGGAAAAGAAAAAGGAAAACAAAAGTGGAGTTTCCTGTTCAGCCAGTCTCCAAGCAAAGCAGGGAACTCAGCACCCAGCAGCTGCTGCTGCCACACGTGCTCAGGACCTGACAGGATGTGAGGGCTTATCAGTGAAATTTCTTCATTTTCCCCTCTACAATATCATCACTGCCTCCCCTCACTGCCCAGAGGCTTTAAATGACTTTTCTTTACTGCCCCAGAGGTGGCTGCCGCCTCCCACTGCTTCCTGCAGAGCTGCAGGGTAAGGCCATCCATGAAGTGAGTGAAGAAAGCTGCAAGCAGCTGCTGGTGGAAAAATGTATTTTTCTCCCCCTTTCTTGGAGCCTGGGTTTTGATCTTTAAAAAAATAAATGCTTTTGCTTCACCTCCAAGGCCAAAAGACATTTTCCTTCTTGAAAACAAAAACAAACCCCCTACCCAAGCAGGCTGTTGTCCTGTTTCCTTTACTATTCCCAGCACATAGAGGAGAATCTCAGTGACAAACAGTGGCAGAGCACTTCTGCTTCTGCTTAATCAGAGCTTGGTATGTACAATATCTTGAACTCTTCCTGAAACCTCTCAAAAGACACCACTGTTAAGGAGACCCAAAGGATGTACGGATGTAAGCAGACATAGGCTGTAGAGTGACTGTGGGAGAGGAATTTACTTGTTAAGCAAGAAGGTCTCTGCATGGAGAGCAGAAGTGTTTAACTCCAGCATTCTTGGCAAAATTTAATCTGATTTAATAAGTCACCATGTTTTCCACGCATGTAACCAGGGGAATTTGTCAAGAGAAGACTGCTGCTGTTGTTAAACCTACTGTGTTAATAAATCCTGGAGAGCTGCAGTTTTTAACTTCTTGGGTTTGGAGGTTTTCAAATGTTCATTTTACAGCTTCCCAACCCTGATGGACATTTACACCCTCCCTTTATCACCACATCCTTGTGCCAGGACTCAAACTGAATAAACACACACTTTCCCTGGGAGATGCACCCAAATGTCACACAGCACTAGGAAGGATTTCAGACCCTCCTCAGCTCTCCTGAGCCATTCCTCGGTGTTAAGGTCTGTGCCTGTCATTTCACAGGCAATAAAACACAGCTACTGGAGAGACTGTCAGAGCAAATAGGACTTATGGTTAAGGTAACTTGTAAGCAAAATAACCCCAAGGAGGAGCTGTCTGGAGAGCATGTGGTTAAGGCGTGACCAGGAGGCGCCTTCCTACCACCACCAGGTGAAGTCATCCATCAGCCTTTGAGTGCTTTCAAAAATTCACTCAGTGCAGCTGACCCTTTCCATAAATATTGACCGAGCTCCCAGGCCAGGCACTTTAAATGCTTCCAATTCCTGCTGCCTCTCCGAGAGCATCTCCAGCAGAGGTGTTGCCTGTGGCTGGGCATTCCCATCCCCCAGCACATGGACACGGCACAACTCCTAATTCAGGCAGAGATGTGCCCCTGCACCACCCCAGCCTCCCACCTAGGAGCACTTTTGTGTATTTATTCTCCAAAATTAGGGGTTTTAAGAGGACAATGCCCCAATACTAAGCAAGGCACTGCTCTCGGACACCTCAGGGGTACCTGGCTGAGAGCCAGCACAGGCACTGTGGAGCTGCATTAGCTCATATCAGCTGGCAGACCTTTCACATCCAATGGCTTCACCAGTCCCCAGGAGACAGGATGGGAAGGGACTTTAGGAATGTTGGACCCATCTCCTCCAAAAGCAGCTAACTGACCTGGACCACCTTGTTTCCTTCACCTGTTTTAAAAACTTCTGGCTGTGGAGACTCCAGCACCCCCCATACAACTCCAGGCTTGTTTTTGGTGGCGCCATTGAGTTTTCTTTTCTCTCCACATCTAAGCCAGGCTGACATTTGGGGATAATTGAGAACATTTTGCATCGTCACCCTTCCAACCAATTTCAGTGAGAACTTGATTAATGGGATAGAGGAGCTCTGACTGCCTCATGCCTTGTTAATTGTTCTGAGAAACTGCTGAGCACTCACAGGTGATCCTGGGTTCTTAGGGGTGCTCAGCACCACTGAAGATGAACCCCACTGGCTGCTGTGTTCTATTTATAACCTGGAGGAGGACTTCTATGAAATAAAAGATTTATCAGAAGACAACACCCAGGAATGATACCCAGCATGAGAGCATGCCTGCTCCTGGCCCTGGCATGGGGATAGGAGAGGTCATCCCAGGGCAGAAGGAGGGGAGTAAAGGTGCAGGAAGAGTTAATAATTTATCTGGATTGACACAGATATTGAGCAACTGAAACAGGAAAAGGCCACGGACCTCTTGACTCATCATTTCCCAGCTGCAGTTTTCCTCAAAAGAGAAAAAACTGTATTTTGGATGTTCTTCTCTCCTCTCTAAGAAGGAGAAACAAAGGAAAGAAGAACTGAAGGTGTGGGAAGGCAGAGAAAAGAAGAAAAGTTAAGATGGTCAAAAATCCCCAGAGGGAGAGAAAAATAAAATCAAAGGCTTCAACGTTTCTCATGGCAGTAGAGGTAGTTCTGCTCAACATCTGCACACTTGTGATGGAATTTTTGTCATATGCTAAAAGAAAACAAAAAGAGAGGGCTCCCAGCATCCAAAAGAGCATGAACCATTGGGAAAAAGCACTGAAAATCTCACCTACAAAATCCTGCCAACTTCCAGCCTGAAGCTGCCTCACAGCTGTGGCATGGCTGAGGCTGGAGGTGGCTTCCTGAGATGCTCAGAGAGCGTCTCAACAGGACAGTGGGAATCCTGCTGGGGACAACCTGCAGTAGCAGGAGCTATAGGAGGTCAATGGCCCAGTCTGCCTTGGTGTGTGCCATGCCCCCGGGGCCATGCACAGCTCGTGTGATTGCAGGTCTGTGTGTCCTGGCTGCCAGCAAAGCTGCTGGCTGCTGCACCAAGACACGTTATTCCTTAACAGAGGGCTCATGGTGGATAGGGCTGGTCACCAGAGCCAGTCCCTGTGCAGCCATTCCCAACCTTTCCACTGGGACCAGCAGCAAAGCAGAGAGGAAAAATCCTCCAGCTTTGATTCCTTTGCTGCCTGCAAAGGCTCTCTGAGGCAGGAGCTGGAGGGATGCTCAGCACACAGTCTGGCTGCCGGGCTGGGCAGCAGCTTGCCCACGTGCTGTGCTGCTCATGCCTCGGCTGGATGTGGCACAACACCCACAGCAAGAGCCAGATGCTTCCCCAAGGAGCATTCTAACTGAAACAGCTGGAAACAGAAGGATTCCTCACTGCACCAAAAAGGAATAAACCTCAGCACAGCGCCTTGACCGTAGAGCTGCAGCTGGGCTCCCGACTGCTGGCAGCCAGGGATGAACCAAACTCGCCAGAGGCGCCACTGGCCCAGCTGGGAGCACTGGGACCTCGCGCCCCACCGACGCCCACAGCTCCCGTGGGGGCAGGGATCATTCTCTCCTCCCGCATCCCTCGGGCTCTGCTCGGCCCTTTGATGTGCAGCTGCATTGTTCCACCATCTCTGAAGTCTGAAATGAGAAACACCCTGTGTGGAGGCCAGGCAGAGCCCTCGGGAGCTGCCAGCAGTGCCATGGCAGCCAAGGCTGGTTGGGAGACAATAAATCCGCAGCTGGAGCAGCGCAAAGCGAGGCACAAGAACATTCCCGTCGCGTTGGCTCTGCTCTAATTGCATCCCCAGCCAGCTCTTGTTTTTCTTGAACACAGCTAAAGATCCATTTTTCATTTGCTTTTCCACACCCTTCTCCCCCATTTTTGTTTGTGAGCAAAATCCTTCCAAGAAAGGGCTGCAGGACTGTTCCCAACAGGTTTGGGGTTGATGAATGGAGACCCCAAGGGGAAGCTAGCACCTTGTGATAGGGAAGAAAATGTAACAATTTCTCTTCACCCTCCTTAAGCTTCCATCTGCCCTGAAAGTTGGTTCTGCCATTCCCTAGGGAGCTGTTCTGATCCACATCCTTTCAGTGGATATGCGAGCTCTGAGGGCCTCACTCACCCTCAGCTTCACAGCTCACCAGTCACCTTCCCAGACAAGGACAAACTGAACAAAAAACCCTCCTTGCCTCTCATGAAATCTCTATTACACACAGGGGCTGCAAGAGGATAACACATCTCACTGCATCTATCTCAAAGACATCTCTCCTCTAAAGCCTTTCCCCCTACACTGCCTCCCAGCCTTGGAGATTGGTGTCCTGCAGACCTCCAGTCCATTTCCACACCTTCTATGGGATCCATCCTTAGGCAGATCCTCTCTCTGTCCTCCCTCTTTTTTTTCTTATTCCTGCCTATGTGTTGTTTTCTAGAGGTGCTACCTGGATTCAGGCAGGACTACTGTTAGAGCACCAGGAACTGCTGAGAGCATTGGGTGAAACCTCACAGGAAGCCACATCCACCCTCTCACAGCATAAGCTGCTTGAAGGTACCTGGCTTTCAGGACACCACAGAATAATCCTTTCCTTGGACAATCACCAGGCACAAAAGTGCCCAGTGCTCACCTGGCTTTGGCTGTGCTCCAAGCCTTACATAACCCAGCTGGGAGGAGCAGAGACCACAAGCACTCGTGTCTGAAATGCCTTTGCTGTAACCCTGGTGAAGCACAGCTCCGTCCAGCAATACATGTGCCATGCAGGGGGCTGCTTGCAGCTACTGCTGTGGGATTTCTCCTGGAGACCGAGGGGCTGCAGACGTGGAGAACCCACGGGATCTGCTCCCAAATACAGGAAATCATCCCAAGGGTTACTCTTCCTTCAGTAAAACACCTTTCCCCGGTCGCTTCTCCTACCCACGCCCTGCCAGGATTTCGTCAGTGACGCCCCTAGGGAAAGGTCTGTCCTGTGTCATCAGTGTGCAAGCCTTGCTTTGGACCCCAAGTCTTGGTGACCTATTTATCTGCATAAGGAACAAACATAGCCTTTGTTCAGCAACAGGACACCAGCAGCTCAAGTTTTAGCACAAAACTGCTCCAGGATGCTTTGTGACTGCACCTGCCTGAACAGGCTTTGTGGGTTTAACAATCACCTATTTCCTGATAATTATCTGTGCTTTCTCTTTTGTCCTTGGGAGAGAGGTACCCAGCAGAAGGTATCTGATTTAATCCCCCTGGAACAAGAAGGCCCCAGTGAATAACCCCAGTGAATAACCCCAGAGCAAACCTCTCACACTCACCCTCACCTCCTGCCTTCTAGCCCCAGTGGCACAGACGAGTTGCCATCCATGAGTTGAACCACTGCATTTTACTCATGTGCCTCGTGGAAAGGCAAGGATCCTTTTTGCTTCAGCAGAGAAATTTTCCAGAGGTTTAGGACATTCAGTGGGATGAGGGCTGCAGAAGAAGGCAGGTTGATCAAGCCCAGCACCTCCAGGGCTGCATTTCCATGTGGGCAGCTCTTGTCCCATCTCCTTCAGTGGAGGTGAGAGCCAGGGTGCATGTTGGTGCACACCCAGAATGTCCAAGCCCTCCCCTTTACACTGTAATTCCTGAGGGCTGGCAGGGTGATGTTCTCCTCAGGAGCCAGAGATGGGCTCTTGCAAGCTGGACATCCTCAATGCTTTCCTGGCTGCTTCCTCCAAGGCAGAGCAGGAGCACGATGTCCAGCCAGGTCCTCACACTCTGGGGGAAAAGCTGTTAAAAAGGAGCATCACCTTTCTTTACACTGGAGATTTCTGGCCTATTTGCCCACTGTAAAGGGGGGAAAAAAATTAGACCTTAAAAAAAGCCTAAAATTCATCTCGAGCTCCCTCTTGTGACTGCTGTAACCGGTCTGCTCTAATCCGGGCGTGGACCAAGCTATCCTGCAGTCACTGTGGGAATATTTATAGCTCCCAGTCATATATTAGAATTACTTAACAGACGATTACAGCAAAATGTGTCCAGATGCTTAAACAGGCATTGACATCACATACATGATCCGGTTTGTCCTGCTCCTGTGCCAGGAAACCTGGGAGAAACTCTGAATCAACAGGTGAAATACTACTGCCTTTTCTATTCAAAGCCCAGATCTTATCACACAAAAGTACACCTTGCATTCGGGTTTTCATACCCACACTCTCATTCCAGCTGAGTCTGTCCTTTCAGGATGCTAAATCACTGCTGCCCCAGGGAAGGCAGCCCAAAGGAGCTTCCCCAGCACCCTACATTTTATTTGCCCTGTAGATTGCTTTCTTCAAGTTGTATTTGGCCACATACCCCATAACTCTGTGAGCTGGTTTATGTATTTATATATTTTATAATCTCCCCTTATCACATACTCAAAAGAAATATCCCTACTCCTAGGATGTTTTTATGTTGTATTATTTATTCTGCTCACCTCTACACCCACAGCCTGTTTATACTTCCCATTTCCAGACAGTCCTAATGATCAGATGGGTATTGAGGCAAAAGCACCAAATTCCTGATGGTACAAAACAAACACTTTGACCAGCAGTGAGTGCAACACAGATCCCTTGGGTTTGGGACTTACACTTCCACATACCTACATAATTCTGCCCTTTTTTTGTCTCCACTGCACATCTACTGAGTAGGAGCTGGCAGCTTTTGGGTGGGGAGGACTCGTGGCTGTCACTTCTCCCTCAGTGCCTCCCCACAAGCAGATCCCTGCTCCATGAATGCATCAGCCCCTTGCAGCCCAGGAAGCTGGAGAGAAATATCTCTGCATGGCAAACCACTGCTGGGGCTGTTCCCTTGTGGTTTGTTGCCCCAAGAGCTCTCCTGCACCGAGATGGATGAGCAATTCTGTTGGCTGAGCCCATCCCAAGCCCCAGATGATTGGGACTGATTTCTTTCCATGGCAGTGTCCTTTCCTATTGTCTTCTTGCCATTGCTCTGCCTGTTGTGCAAAGCTTGCAGAAATAACCTCAGAACAGTTCCTGGCCTGTTTGCTGTAGGGATATTGCTAAATCATATTATTCTTGCTGTCATGCTAGAAAAAAAATTATCCACTTCAGTACAACCATTAACCATAATTAGTGCTCAGTTGCACACACAATCTGGAATGAAGGGATCTGATCTTCTGCTACCAGTAAATAAATCTCTCCAAGTGCACAGGGAGCAGACAGCAAAGTGAGCAATCAGTCATTTCTGCTCCTGTAACTACTTTTAAATGCCCTGCCAACAAGCTCACAAGAATATTTTCCCCTGTTTTCTGTACTAGCAGTTTTTGTTCACAGCCAGTGTCTCCTGCTGTTGGATTTCCCTGGATCATCAGCCTGAAAAACTAAGAGCCAGCCCTAAAATACTCAGGTATCTAAGGTAGAAAATCCCCCAAGTCTCATGGCAGAATGCTGCTGACCCATGCCCTGCCTCCTGGGTGTGTCTGGGGCCAGTTTGTGTTGGGACCCACAGGGCTGCTACAGAATCTTCTCCTACTGAGGCTGCTGCCTTCCAGCAGATCCTTTACATCTCTGGCTGCTCAACAACCATTGAAATAAAAACAGAAAATTACACACACCACCCCCACCCCCCCACCTCTAAGACCTCCCATGGATTTACAAGACGTTGTTCAAGCTGCTTGCACTTGGCTTAGTGACACCACTAGCTATCCCACATAGTGCTGGGTTTGTCCTCTGCAGAGGTTTTAAGGAGCTGATGGAAGATGTTGCCTCAAGATTTGAGTTCATTGGCATTAGAATACCAGTTCATTCACCTGTTGAATTTTTAAGTCTGCCTCTGGCCTCAGAAAGAGCCTGGAGCCCTCCATGTGCGCTGTAGAAGTTGCTCTTCATGGGTTGCTCTTCTCACACTGCCTCTGCCTGGCTCAGTCCAGGGACATGTAAAGGGACAGCAGAGTCTGCTGGTGGTTTTCCAGATTAGCACAGCTCTATGCTGAGTCTGCAGGCACTCAGACTTGGCCAGGACAGCCATGGAGCACACAGCCCACTCCAGCAGCAGCCTTCGAGGAGCCATCCAGCTGGAACTTGCTCAGAACTCCAGCTCACTTACCCCGGCCTGGGGAGGCACCCTATCCTTGAGAAGAAAAAAAACCCCTAGTAGTAGAAAGTGTGTCAAACTGAACATTTCTACTCAAAATTAAGTGCAGAATTGAGTCTTGGCTTGAGAAAATGCTCAGGAAGGAGATGAATGTCTGAGCCTCAGCTCAAATGGGGCTCCTAGCCCCAGCAGTGAATGTGGTTTGGGGGGATCCCAGGTGAATCTGTTTGGGGCAATTAAAGCCCAGCAGCCCCTCAGGACCATGACATTGGGCTGATGAATTCAGCCCTTCCCTTAGGCTTAATCACAGTGCAGATTAAAGAGCAGGTGAGAAGCATTTTGGTGAAATAACCCAGCCATTTGTCCAAAATGGCCCAGATGCAGCAAGGGATGGATACGGCACAAAGTTAACAGCCACAGACCCATTTCAGCATGGATGCAGCCACCTCTCTTCCCTCAGTTCCAGGCTCATGGGGCACAGGGATCCAGGGCATGTCCACAGTGCCCACGGCTGTGATGCTGAGTCAGCCCAGAGCTACGGGGTTTGGACTATGGGGAAACCTGTTAGTTCTGCCCCAAATGCCGCCCTGTGCACAGCCCAGACACCAAACATGGGGAAGTGGAAAGCACATGGAGCAGGCACCCACTATTCCTTCCTTCCTTCAGCTGCAGGCTCTGAGCACCAGGCACTGTCTGGGTACCAGCTATTCCAGCAGCACCCACAACTAGACCCACACCTCAGGACCCCCACAACCCACGTGGGGAGATATGATGGCACCTAATTCAGTTTGGTCTTCAGCCCCTGCCCCTTGCTTCAAACCCTGCTTGGGGCTGAGGTTTTTAGTGAGCTGACTGTGGTCCAGCACAGAGCTGCTGTCCCTGGTCTTGTGCCAAGGTGAAAGGAATGGGATGAGTCACTGTCGCACTCCCATACTGGCTGAGCACCTGAACGCACCACCCCGTAAACTGTGGGACAACCCCATGTCCCGCTGGCTGACAGCATCACCCCAATCCCGCCATTTCTGGGAAGTCAAGGCTCATCACCCTCGGGGCTGCTTGGAAGTGCCCCAGCTCCAAGGTGGGGGAAGAAATCTCAAAGAGATGTTTCTGGGCTAATTAAAGTTAATTAGCTCAAATGATGCCTCTGAAGGGAAATGTTTCTTATTTTGGGTTCCTGCCAACTTGGGCCCAAGCCTGGTTTTCATAAGGCCGGTAAGTGCAAACAGATAGGGCCCTTTCATTGGAAACAGGCAGTGCAGGTTATAATTAAAGAGGTATGCACTGGCACTGGCAGAGAACCGTTTTCAGTTACTGCTGTTTCAAGGGGATTAAGGGGAAATATTTTAAACAAGACCGCTGCAAAAATAGATTTTGTTTGTCATTAGCTTCCAAATAATATTTCACTTTAGGGCTGAAATTTCCATATGCCAGGCCTGCCCCTGGTGGTGCATTCCCCCCAAGGGCTGGGAAGAGGGTGATTCATAGCGGCATGGAAGCTGGGACCAGAGCTCTCTGTGTATGGCCCTATTTCCTCGTGGGAGATACCCTTCTTTTCCCTGGCCGATTTTCTCTCTGTGCCAGCCTAGAAGTGCACAGGGCAGCCTCAGAAGTGAGAAACACACTGCAAGGGACTTGTTTGGTTATAGACTGCACTTGGGGTGCTCTGGGAGCACATTGCCACTGCCTTTGGAAGGGAATGAATGCTCTCCTGCAGAGGGAGTGATGGCTCTGTTGGTCCTTGTGCTTTCCTTGGCCAGGCCAGCTGTACCTCTGACCCTGATTTCCTGCTGTGTCTCTGCACACCATGAGCCCATGGGTGGGAATTTGGGATGGTCTGTTCTGCCAGTGGCCACTCAGGTGGCCTGGAAGATGCTGTCACTGTCACAATAGTAGTGCAGCCCAGCCTCCATCCATCTCTGCCTCTCCCAGATCAGGCTGTACCTTCAGAAAAGGGATGAAACTGGAGCTAATCACAGGAGTGAGGCAGCATCCATGACCCTTGCTGGGAGCCCTTCTTGGGGTGCAGGTGTAGAGCTCTGTAGAAATGGGGACAGAAAGGGTAAGACGGGTTTGCTCTGCTTTCCTTCCCCACCTTTCCCTGTCCTATGGACAGGATGTGTGCCTGGTGTGTGTGAAACCCATGGCCACGTGGAGCTGAAGAGAGGCAGCCACGCTCCAAGTGCTGTCATGTCCCCAGGTGGGACAGGGACCACCTCACCCTACCGCAGAGATCGGTGCCAGCACTTGCTGAACACCTCCTGAGACACCTGTCATGGGACAGACAATCAGGAGGAGTCAGTTACTAGCCATGTAAAAGGATCCCAGAGTCATTCCTGCAGATTCACCACCTAATTATCCAGCAGCTTGAGTTTAATGAGGGGCTCCAAGATTCATCTGGCATGTGCAAAACAGGCACATTCATCCTCCCTCTGCCTTCCCAGAGGAAAGGGCTGTTTCTCACAGCACCTGGGCCAGTCAGGCTCCGGGCTCCCCAGGGACTCCTAAAGGCTTGTATGAAGTCAGCACCATGGGAAGGGCCTTGCCACAGAGTGGTGAGAAGGGCTCTCTGCTGACATTTGCCCAGGGAGCTTATGAGGCTCCAGCAACAGAAACACTGGCCCTAGCAGGATCATGAGAAACCATTCCTCTGTGCTATTTACAGCACCCTAGGACATATTTTTCCTTTTGGAAGCACCACAAGGAGGATGTTTCTCATGGCTGTTGAGAAAGAGGGGTCCACCTCGGGGAATAGCATGGGTTGGATGCGTAGGCTTGGGGCAGTGAGGCAGCACATCAAAGAGAGCCAAGGACACCGAAAACAGATTTTGGCCACTTCCATGTCAGAGGGCAGAGCTGCTGGCACCAGCTCAGGCTCTTGGATGCGAGAAGAGCGTCAACAGCCCGCAGAGATGTCGAACAAGCAGAGGCACCAAAAGACGGCTCCTCTCCAGAGGCATTTCCAAACACATGGCCCAGAGCACACCACAGCTTCACTGTCGCATAAGGCAGCTAATGGGCAGTGAAAAGGCTGGAAGGTCTGGGCTTCCTGCCATGCCAGTGGAGCAAAATAACCCGAAGGGGAACCCAAACTGCTTCACATCTCCAGAGCTGCAGGCTTCCCACAGCACAAGAGGCTCAGAGGGCTCCATCTGATCCACAAAGCCTCCAAGCACACTGCAAGAACTGGTGGAAGTGAGAAAAGTCCACAGCACTCCAGACTGGGTCAAATAAGCCTGGACACATGGGGATTTCACACTGCTGGGCTAAAAGCACCTGGGAGGAAAACATGGAGTCCTGGGAAGCAAGGACCAGGAGATGCACCTTCTGTGCATCTGCTGTGAGCTCAGAGGGGAAGCACAGCTACAGAGACCTGCAAAAATAATGTCAGGCAGGAGCTGACAGCAGGGACAGGAGGGCAGAGTTAGGAGGGCACATCTACAAAAATAGGGAAAGAAAATAGATAGCTGAAGCAAAGAGCAGCATAGGCAAAAGGCTGGGAAAGGACTCCTTTCCACATGTAGCATTTCACTCCCTGTGAAATCCAAGGGGATTTCATCAACAGTGCAATCAATTCTCCTGTAGGTAATTCAGCATCTTTTCATGGAGACCCTGATGACACTTCCAGGGACTTCAGGTGAGCCCCGTCCTCATGGCAGCAGGGCCCAGAGAGGGGGACACAGCTGACACCCTCCCACACACACCTTCCTCTGTGCTGCTGGGTGCCACCCCGCACCATCGGTCCCTCCGGACCACTGGTTTCCAGCACTGCAACCAGCTTCAAGTGACAGTTTCATGGTTTCCACTTCTGCTGTCCCCTCCCAGACAGGCAGCCTCATCCCTGTCCCCATTTCCTCATTTCCATCCTCAACCCATTCTCCATCTTCTCTCCAAAGAGCTGTTGTTTCACCGCTCTCCTTCCAGCCTTCCCATGCATCTCTAGCCATCCCCACTGCCCTGTCCAGTCTTTCACCACCCTTCTTGGGGCAAGGCAGAGCTGGGACTGCAGGACCAGCCTTGAGTACCCCAGGTCCAGGCACTGACCCACAGTCCTGCATCAAATCCCAGGGGGTCAACCACTGATAGGGGAGAAGATGACACAGCTGGGCAAGAGACACGTTGTCCTCCTTCACCCCTGCCCACCTTCTTCCCCTCTTGTACCGCAGCTCCTCTGGTTCCTCTGCAACACTGTGAGGCATCAGCCAAGGGATGTGCTATCTCTGGCCAGGGCTGAGTCAGTTCTGGTGCTTGCCAACCATTTATAGGGCCACAAAGCATTACCACGACCCCTTCCAGTACCAATTCTTCCCGCCGCAGGGTCAGGCGGCCTCTCTCAAGACTCCTATGAGCCCTCCAGGAAATATCCCGTGGAGAACAAAATTAGATGTCAAAGAGCAGAAGGATTTGAGCTCTGGCAGGTCCCCAAATCTGGGAAGGAGAAAAGCATTATGAAAACACTCATCAGAAGGCAGTGAGAAATTAGATTTAGGTCACTTGAACCCCAGCCCTGAGGAAAGGGGTCAAGCCCGCAGGGTAAAGCCCAGCTGGATGGGAGGAAGCCAGCTGAGTTTTTTGGAGGTGGAACCACTCAGTTTGTTAATTTGATGACATCCTCCAGGCTGGGCTTTTCCTTTGCTTGGGATAACAGGTCTGGACCTAGTGCTCGATCCTGCTCAGTGGGTGCTGCTGTGCCTCTCCTTCCAGCTCCACAGAAGAGCTCAGGCCTGGATGTGATGCTCAGATTTTGGGTACAGACCACCCAGCTGGCAGCATTGTCAGGGGGTTTTACTAGACAGAGCACAAGAGCTGCTTGCCCAGAGGATGCCAGCAGGTTGGGCACTAAGGACAGGGTGCAGCCCTGGAGACTGGCACTGTGGGTCTGCTCTGAGCAAGGGGCAGTACGATGTGAGTCTCCTTTTAACACATATTCTCAGGACTGGGGAGTGATTTTCTGACTGCTGTTTGACAGCCTGTTGCACACACCAAGCTTCCACTTTCAAAACCAATTGGTTTTTGAAAAAAAAATTGTCTCATGGGACCTTGTCTCCCAAGAGAAACTTTCTTTTGAAATCAGTCTCCTGGAGCTCTTGGGGCATTTGCAAGATGTTTCACTTTTATACCACAATCTTTAAAGAGCCTTTAGAAAAGGATATGGGGCAATGGATAGGACCCCATGTGCAAATTAAGTTATCAGCAGTCCTTGTGTTTCTTTTGAACTGTGAAATAAAAGTCCTTTTTCGCTTTCAGGAATTGGGAGTGGCTGCATGCACCAGCTGAGCTCACAAAATGTTTTGATTACCTGGTGCTGCATATTTTAGACATGCTACTGAGCAGGTTAACTGATGGGTTGACCTCTTGAGATCTTCCAGTAATGTTGCAAATGTTTTTTGAAAGAAGCACAGCATCTCTGGAGATGAAAGAGAAGCATTTATTGGTTTTGATGGCTTACATGTGTGAGCGTTCGCTTTGAAATTATGGGATGGGATAGGTCGACTCCTAAGAGGATGCTGCTTTCTACCCTGAGATATCCTGAGTGGGTTATCATACCAGTCCTGAATCCAGCCCTGGAGACTCTCCAAAGACAGCATCTCCTTTTGCATCCCCCTGGAGGTCGCTCCATCCAGGTCTGTGCAGCACTGACTGGCAGGTGACTTTATTCTCCCTCTATTTCCAGCTCCAGCTTACTCTGGACAGATCAGCGTCCTTGGGAGAGCTGCTTGGGACATTTACATCCTGGCTGGGCGGCCGCTCGCAGTTCAGAGTTTACACAAACCCGGGCACGGTCCCAGCACTGGGTGCTGACTCAGGCGCCCGCCCATGCGATGCTCCCGCGTCACCGGATCACACGGATCCTGCAGAGCAGCTGTGCTGACATGTCACTGTCACACACAGCAACAGCCGCTGCAGCAGCCAAATCGTGGGGCTTCGAGTCCTGGAGGGAAGCGGGTTTAAATCTTCCCTTCTCCTGACCCCAAGCAAACACAACGCAATAGGGTTGTCCCATCTGGCGACGGGTTTGATTCATTTTCCTGAAAGGAGATCTCTCCGAATCGCTGCACAGAGGCTCTGCAGCTCTGGCTCAGCTTCCAGTGCCTGCAGAAGGATCAGCTCCCAGGAGTCCCCCACCGCAGCCCGTGAGCACCTGCCAGGCACCACCAGCACCCAGGACTCTGGTGGGTCAAAGAGCTGATGTGGAGTAACAGTGTCTTCAGCAGGGGAAAAAACATCCTCCACTGCAAGAAAAAGAAAAGTGTGAGAAGCAAGGGAGACTCCCAAGATGAGGGAGAAAGGCACCCTGCTGCAGCTGTTGAAGGAGAGGGTAACAGGAAGGGGGTGCTGTAAATCCTTGCCCTTGGCTCTGTGGGCAGATTCATGACTGTTCCAGCTCAAGACGAGGATTCGTTTGCAGCCTGGGATGGTAAAATATTGGCACAGAAAGGCTTTTATTTACTTTTTTCCTATCAGGCTGTCAAAAAGCTCCTTTATTTGTTACTTCACAGTATCAAGACATGGTTTTTCGTCTTGTACCCCACTTTTGGAGCTGCCAGCTTCTCTCATCCCAGCCCCATTCCCAAGCATATGTATCTCTACTCCCCTCCTGGGAAGCCCTCTCTTCCCTGAGAAGTGGAAGCTGCAAATGCCACAGCACCACCTGCCTGCAGCAGAAAGACGGTCCTTTCTGCAGCAATTAGGCTGATGCCCCAACTCCTCCCCCTGCACCTGAACAGATGTTCCTGTGTCTGCTCTTCCTGGCTATGTCTCCATTTCTGGAAATTAAAAGGCACAGCCAAAAGCCACGGACCTGTTTATGACTTGTACAAACTTGATAAATGACTGCTGAGAAAATATCTCTGAGCTGCTCCTCGCCTGCATCTTAATAGGCTGATGCTTGGGAATAGTTAAGTAGCTGTCTTGACTTGTTTAGCTCGATAGGCCCAGACATTTCCCTAAGATGATGGGGGATTTATGGCTCCGTAATGCAATAGTGTTTGATAAGTATCACAGTTTGGGGTAGATTTATGTCCCCTCACCAATCAAAGAGGGATTTATAGGGCCTGCCAGAGGTAGGGTTACAGGAGGTGCTATCAGGAACACAGAGATCACTGCACCTTTCTGCTCAAGGACAATCCCTTGGAGAGGCCAAGTCCTGGAGTGTTGTAGCCTGCTGACATATTCGCCTGCTAACGTTTTTCATTAATAAAACTAAACATGAGGGCTAAGGAAGCTGTCTGGTGATGGAAAGCATTTTGGATTGCTCTGTGACAGGCAAGGAAGGGCAGCGTGGGACCCACCATGGCCCAGCCCCAGGAGAGAGCCCACCCCATCACCCACCTCGTGCACTCTCAGTGAAGATGCCAGTGGGGACTGTGCTGCTTCCTTGCAAAGGGTCCCAACCAGTCATCAGTGAGAGCCTGGAAGTAACAGCAGGATGCCTGGAGCAGGGATGAAACTCAGCAGCGGGGGTACAGGACATCCACTTCCAAGAGATGGAGAAGGACCATATATCCCAAAAGCACTCCAAACGTTTCACAGCTCTGCTATTTAAGTGCAAACTGTAAGAGTTTGGGACAAGCTGCATCACAAACATAAATTCAGTGTTGCAGATGGCTTTTCAGAGCAATCCTGGTCTGACAGGTCCCCTGTGTCTAGCCTTTCCCAGGGGATGCTGGCTACAAACAAATCCTCATGTCCAGCAAGTTCAGGAGAACTTTCTTTCCACTGGGAGAGCTCTGGAGCGTTGCTTTTCTTTAAACTCCAGTAGAAAATGTCCTTTCTCAGACAAACCTCTTTAGGGTTGAAATTGTTCCCTCCTGGGTCTCAGCCTAGACATACATCATCAACAAGAGTCATGTGATTAAAATAACTGTATTAAAGTGATTGATATTCCAAGAAGCAGGTGCTGGAGGGAGAAACAAGGCTCCAAAGCACAGCATTGGAACTGCTGACCTGAAGGATCAGTGCTGGGAGTTGCATCGCCTTTGCTTTCCAGCTCTCGTGGAGACTGAATAAAACAGGGCAGGTTTGATGAGAATCAAATTAGCTTTAGAGGTTTCACTCCTGACAGTTATCAAGATGAGTTTGGTCTTTATTTGTGCAAACAACAGCACAGGTTTTTCTATCAGGAAGCAGCACCATGATCAACTCAGCCTCATCAAGAGGAGACCAGGACATGCTCTGGCTACTCTATTCAAAAACCCTTTGTCTTGAGAGTAGCATTTACTAGTTACAGAATTTTCCAGATACTCAGATATCCTTCACTCAGATATCAGAGCTCACCTGGGAGAAAAAAACTGTGTTGTATGATTGGGTACATCCACACAACATCAGGATGGACGCAGGCATTCTTGAGATCATGAGAGATGGAATAGAGCAATGCACACCTCCTATGAACGACCAAAAAAAAGTGAAAGGGTATCAAAAAGTTTAAAATCTCCCTCTCTGCTGCCCAGTTCTTGGATCAACTGCTCTGAGCAGGCTCTGGCAGCAGGAGGAGCAGGTGCTCCCTGGGATCACAAGTGACACACCCTGTTTTGACACCCGGCTGCAGCCAGCTCATGGTTTTCATGGGAATTGCCATTAATAGCCAAGGGTGTGTTCCTGTGCTACTCATTCATAACAAGACATGGACAACCCTGCTGCCATCCTGGCCAGCACACCAGCATTTTCAAGCTTTGCTTTTTTAATGACCCATACCTTGACAATATCCCAGGAAAAACAAGCACAGACAGCATCACACAGCATCAAATGAACTATGACTGTTAGAACTCATTAAAATAGTAACATTTGAGTGCATAACAGTTTTGGTGTGGGTTTTCATATGCTCAGTCTTCTCTTGAAAGATTTTGGATGTATTTGTTCAGTGTATTTTTTGGCAAGGAAAAGCGTTTTTTTTTCCTTCTCTTAACAATTCCCTCCAGTTCTTTTTTTTTTTTAATGAGGAAAGGTGAACAGAAAACATGGTGAGAAAGCAGCGTTATTGTTCAGCACCTTCTCCCTTTTAGTTTCAATAAAGCCAACACATGCAACAAAATTCACTTTAGGTTGCACACATGCAGCAATGCCACCTCCTGGAAGGAAGAGCTGTCCTGTGGGACTCATCTTTGCATGAACAGCTTCCTCACGTCGTGTACAGGGGTATCCACACCCTCCCTGTGCCACCTCAGTCCCTGCGCTGGGACAGCAGGCACCGAAGATCAATCACAGCATGAAGGCTGTGCCAGGGTTCCCACGCAGGGGAAGGAGAGCACCCTTCTGCCACCATTAGTGGCATACAATGTGGTTTTTTTAAATTAGGAAAGTAATAACTTTGCTGATTTTTCTATTCTAATGCTGTTTCATTCTTGATAACCACTCTTACTCTAATAAACAGCATTGCAGCCTGGGCTCCAAGGCTAATAACTGTTGATGGAAAACGTTTTGTTTCATAACAGCAGCTGCAGCCAGCAGAGCACATGAGAACATTTTTATTTTCAAGAACATTGGAAGATGTTATTTTTAACTGTTCTCCCCCATATTCCTGGTGCTTGGATACAATATGCACCAGTTGGAACACATTGCAACAACATGGAATATTTAACTCTATCTGTGCCACAGGGAGAGGATGTGCAGGAGCCCCAGTCTGGTGGGGGGCAGTGGGATGACCGTGCCCATTGTAGACCAACTTCTTTGCTGTCCATCCATCTACAGCTTCACAGCACCCCACACCAAGACCATCATCATCATCAGGACATGACATGACAATCTCTGTGTGCCCCAAAATACACTTTTTGGTGCTGGCTCTGGGCCAGCAGTGGGGAAAGAGCAGGGTTTTGTTGTGCTGAGCACTGCAGACATCCAGAAAAGGACATGAGAGCTTGGGCATAGAAAGAGGTGTCCAGTGAGTATGGTCACCAGGTGGGTGTGAGTTGCCCATATGTCACCCAATGCATCTCCCCCATTTGCTGGCGTCTTTCTACCCCACTGGGAGGGTCCTTCCCCTGGAACAGGGAGCAGACCTCATGCCCACCATCTTTTCCACCTTGTCCCTTTTGGGATGGTAAAGCCCTGTTCAGTGTCATGGCTTCCATTCCTTAGTGCAGCACAGATCCACCAAAAAAACCACACCTGGCAAGGCTGGAGGGGCTCCAACAGAAGGTTCCAGGTTGGGCTAAGAGCTCCCAACAAAGGCACCAGAGACACTGCAAACCCAACAGCATTAACACAGACAGCAGTGGCATTTAAGTGCATAGTTGATTGAAATAGTGTTCCTCAGTGTCCAACAAAAATAAGTTTTTAATAGGTGTGGAGCTAAGTGGAGTCACCCAGAGTTACGATTTCCTGTCAGCAGATATTTCATCTTCAGGCTGTCACTTTCACTCAGGCCATGATTAAAACAATAAACCCTGGAGAAGCCACCCTGCCCCCTGTCAGCAGCTGCTTCTCCTCCACATGCTGTGATGGAAGCCATTCATCACTAAAAAAAGGGAGGCGAAATCAAAGACAGATTATTACTATTTATTATTCCAAGATGCCATGTTTGGCCAGCAAGCTGTCCTTGGTAAAGTGAGGTTGGCCACAGCTGCCCCCCATAGATGCAGACTGAGGAGGGAGAAGTCACCCTATGGTGTAAAAGATGCATCAGTGCTGCATCAGGACCTTCACCTCTGGCCTCTTGCGACAGGCAAGCCATTGTATTGGAAGGATTCTCCCATTTACCTCTGAAAATCTTCTTGGATATTTGCATTCCGTCAGTGAAACCCCACCTCAACAAATGGTTTGCAAAGGGAAAGAAAAAACTGAATCCTGCATTGCCAAAATAAGCAGTTAGCACATCACCATGACTCTCAGCCTGGGTTCCTGTGCTTTTGGGCAGCCCAGTCTCCTGGGTTTCTGCTCTTTCTGCCCAGAGTCTCAGTCTGGATAGCATTGTGAGGTCATCATGCCCTTAAACGAGGTGGGTGATGGGCATAGAGCAGGGACATGGGTTGTCCTTGAATTTGCAAAGCTGTTTTGTCTGTGCACACAATTCCTGTGAAGATCCATCCTCTGGGCTGACCCCAGGGCTCACTCTGCAGTCAGAGGAGACACCTAGAACTGGCCCACAACAGAGAAAACAGCCTAGGTCCTGCCAAGCTCAGGATGTGGAGCATCTCACTTGGACACTTCACTTGAGGCACAAAGACAGACTGCTGAAATGCAACAGTTTTCTTGGAGTGTGTTTTCCAAAAGCTCAACATGTTCCACTTTAGCAAGGCTGGAAAATCTATTGTGTCAGCTCTCCTGCCATGCCTGCGCATATTTGCATTTTCCTTGCAGTATTTTTAGAGATTTCCACTCCTCAGCCTGATTTGGGACAAAGTCAAATATGTAAATCTTGGAAGCTGCCACAGGAAAAGAAACTCCATTTTTCAACCAGCTTTAGATACAGCCTTCAGCCACAGCAACAAATCTTCTGCCAGCCTGGAGAGCTGTACTTGCCTCTCAGATAAGGACTTAACATGGTCCAGAAGGTCTTTGTCCTGCAGCCAGTTCAGGGAGATGCTGCTGTCCCACCCCTCCGAGGATGGGCTGGAGATTCCCACAAGATGCTGTTTTGATGGTGGGAGGCAACGGCAAGAGGGGGCACGTGGCAGAGTTCCCTGGCTCCTCATCTCATCCAGTCCTCACGAGCCAGATGAGCAAAGAGGTCAGCTCTCCTCCAAGATATCCCAGTTCCCTGAGGGTCCTGTATCTACAGGACTCACATCTTTTTGCTGAGGCAAGGGAGGAAGTGATGGGGCTGACTTGAAAATAGTTCAGTTTCCAGGTCTGAAGTAGGACCAGCCTCAGCTTAGCCACGTCAACTCACGTGTCTGCTGAAGACTCCCCAGCACAGCTGCTCCAGACACCATTTTTGCCTGCACTGCCAGAACAGTTGGGCAGTTCTGTGGGGTGCAGTCAACACCAGCTGTGGGACCTCCTTCCAGTGTGGGATGGACCTGGCTCATCCCCTGGTTGAACATGCTGGTCTGTGCTGAGCCTTCCCAGGCAGGACAGCTCTCACTTGAGCTCCTCCTCTGGCAAGTGAAAAACCTCCACATCCCATTCTCACCTTGAGGAAAGCTCACCACCTCCTCTGCTCCTTGGGGGTGGCCATGGAGAGCGCTCGTCTCCTTCACACAGCAGCTTTTTGGGCAGGTGGGACTGAGCCCACCACCTGGCCACTGAAATGTGGTGCTTGGTGGTGTTCCAAGATGGATTTGTAGCCTGGCTAATTTAAGCACCTTCCATTCGAAAGGAGGGCTCCACCTGGCCCTGCTCTGAAACCACCTCTGGGCTGGAAAACAGCAGCTGTGAGACAACATCTGGCATGGCTCGGACAGGCAGAGGCAGGAAGCAAAGGAAAACAGTGTCTGTCCGAGCCTGCTGAGGGACTCCAGCTAGACAGAGAGCAAAATTTGGCCAAGATGCTGGAAAGAGTAACTCTGATCTTAAAAAAGTTATTTAAAAAAAGGAAAAGGATGAGACATTGTAAGGTGTCGATTGCCATTTGTCATCCTTCAGCCTGCTGTTAGCTCCCACAGCACGTTTCCCTGCCATGGCACGGCGATTTCAATCCCTCTGCCCCACCAAAGTCACTTGAGCTTTATCTTCACAGCTGGAGACCTTGGGGCTCCATCCCAACACCGCTCTCAGGACTCCAGTGTGTGGACTGGGAGACTGCAGGGAAGGAAAAGGCACAACCATCTCCCAGCCCCACCTTGGAAGGGGACATCCCCCTTACCTTTCAGTGTCATTTCAGAATCAACACCTGGCTCTTGGGTGATGCCACAGCCTTGCCAGAGTTCCCCCACCCAGGGCACTCTGATCCCAGCAGCCCTAGAGATGCCCTCCTGCCCCACAGCAGCCATCAGGGGCATGGAGAAAGGTTTGGACACGGCCTATGGTCCTCCCCAGCCATCCAAAAGTGACTGCTGGCCTGCCTGCCTTCCCTCCCAGAGACTTTTTTCGGTAAGACCTAATTTCTGAACCCCCTTGAGTGCACACTGTGTACGTTGAACATCTGCTGGTAGGAGACACAGGTCCTCCTGGCTTGTGAAAGGAGCTGGGGTTTCCCCACCCCTTCTATTCTCCTGAATTTTGCTGCTTCATGTGATTACATCACATCTGCTGAACAGGCAGAGACAGAATAACCTCCTTGAGCCACAGTTGGCTGAAAGGCATTGTTAGGATGAGATGGCGAAAAAGTAAGAGGTGTTTTAGGCAGCCGAAGGGCAGAAAAGCAACGGGTGGGAAAGCTGCAAAGGACAAGAAGGTGAGCCCAGGAGCAGTGCTAAGCCCCAAATCCAGGCTGCAGAGACCCAACCAAGCTGCTGGGCATCTGCCCCTGCTCACCTGGGATCTCACTGGAGGGGCACAAGGGGGAGGGGTGAGCAGTAAAGCCCCTGTGGGCAAACCCTCAGGCATGGAGACACCCAGGGGCTTTCCTGTCACTGAGAGGTGAGCAGGAGATGTGGCTTTCCTATAAAGCAGAGGCCCCAGACCATTAGGTGTCTGCTCCCATGGTGGGTGTGCAGCGTATGGTCAGGAGATACCTGCAGAAGCTAGGTGAGGGGAGGCTGCCACACCCTGTTTGTGCCATTTAGTGATCCTGCTGGAAAATTCAAGCCAAACTGAGAGGTGGAGCCATCAGGTGAGGAGTCATAGCACAGCAGTGCCAGGCCAGGAGATGGACACTTGCCCAGATGTAGCTCAGAGGAGCTGACTGCAGGTCTGGATGGACATCCAAAGCTTGTTTCAACTCGCTCCAAACCACTCCAGTCTCAAAATCAACTTGGAAGCAATGCTATTTACAAGCCTACTTCTTTTAGCAACCAAGAAATAATAACCAAGAGGGTGATATTACTATTACTTCAGCTTCAGAGGGGCAAATAATCAGCTTTGCAAGGAATGCAAGCTTGGCTGACTGCTGAGGGCCTTGCAGAGATACCCATCTCCCCTTCATGGGGTCTCTCTGAGGACTGCCCTGCTGAAATTTAACTGCCCATGGAGGGTCAGAAGCCAGATCAGCAGGGAAATAGGATGCCAACCCAGACACTCCAGATTCCCAACAGCCAGCTCAAATCTGAATGAGTCCTTTAGTGACCAAGAAGAGAAGCTGCAGAAGCCCACCAGCCCCAGACTCCAGCATCTTCCCCCCACCCAACTGCAGCTCCCAGCAGAGACCCAAGCACTGAAGCACAGCTCACCTCCACCCCAGCTTCATATCTTCAGGAGACAAAAACAGCCCCACAGTACTCCTTCTACTTTAACAGCCTTCACTAATTAGCCCTGATGACCCTCTGAGCTTCTTCTGACCACCTGCCTTGCTTTGCAGTGGAGGGATTTCCTTGCTGACCCCATCTCTGTTCACTCCTGCATAGGTGATGGGACTTAAACCCTTTTCCTCTCTTTATTTGTTGCTTTCCCTCCTCCCCTCCTTCCCTGCTGGTCACCCATCCCCAGCACCCACAAGGGGATGTCCATCCTTCCCTCACCTCCCTTCTCTGAAGGGAGATCCCTCTGCTCCCCTTCTGCCCCACATTCAGCCTCACCTGGTGTCTCACCGGCCTGGTGGGGTGTAGTAAGCTGGGGACAAAGCCATGGGTGTGCCTTGACTCTTCCTGAACACCATCTCTTCTAGAAGTCTTTGTGGTATTTCCTGCCTTACATTGCTACTGAACTTGCAGCTGTCTGACCCCAAGCCCAGCTCCACTGGCTCCAGTCCCCCTATTTTCCCCCTACAAGGCTCCAGAGAGTTCCCAGCCCCAGTCAACACTGTAGGACACCTTGGGGCAGCAACACGTGACACAGGTGTGGCAGCTTATAGAAAGGATTGGGGAGTCTCTTCCCCCTTTTATTGAAAATGATCATTTCTATTCTAGTGCAAACACTGTATATTTTACATCACAAAGCAAGAGATAATTTACAGGATACACTTCCATCCGGAAATCCCGTGGCTTCACGCATCAAGCCCCGACAGCCTCGTCTATCATCCATCCCTGTCATGCTCAAAATTGCCACTTCGAGGGAACCAGTCACCTATTTCTCTGCTGAGAAAGGAGGAGCCTGAGAAAACAGTGTTTGTACAGAGTAGGCAAGAGGAAAATGCCTTAAGGTACATTTTCTCCCCTGAATGGTACCCAAACTTAATGACAAGTGTGGTAACCATGGCAACTTCCTAGATCTACAACTGAAAATATACTGAAACCTTGGAGAACTCCATGCTTTGAGGATAAGGCCCTTGATTTGCACATATATTTACATGGTTTAATAAAATACAGATTAAACATACACAATCATAAAATTTCACTTTGGCTTGATTGACAACAAGTTGCTGTCTTTCGGCTGAGGTCATCAGCAATTAAGAAACAAACACCAAAAGCTGTCTGTTCATCCAGCTGGACTCTGTTTAGTAAATCCATGTAAACAAAGCAATATTGGGTCACCCATCACCCAGCTCAGAGGGGATGTAAAGGTCTTATCTGAACTGACTGAAGGCAGCAGTCATCTGTGGTGGCACCCCTGACCAAGCAGCCCAACCCAAGGCAAGACCCAACTCAAACTGGAAGTGCAAAAGCTTCCACAGCCTTCCTGCAGGAGCAGCCCCGTGCCAGACAATTCAATTCCTCACACAAATAAAGTGAGGAGGCTGAACGAGGGATTGCACAGGTGTTTATGTGAGCCCCTTCATGTAAACTTCACCATGTGGGGATGGACATCTCAGTCCACAGATGGGTAGTGGCGCACCAGGAGCTCCATGCTCCCTGTCTCCTTGCTAACCTCAGAAAGAGGTGTCCCTACACAGACAACAAAAAAAGCTGCTCAAAGTGCTTTTTCTACTGCAGAAAAGGTGAGCAAAGACTGGGAGAAAGCCACAGGCCAGCAAGACATTGAAGGAAAGAGCTGAAACTCCAGGGTGAGCACTCAGGCCACCACAAGGGAATTCATCCAGGCTGCTGTCACTGCTGGAATGTTGGTGGATTGTGGAGGAGGGCAGCAAGGCAAGGAGAGTGGAGAGCACCAGCTTTAGGTACTCAACAACCAGTTCAACCTTTGAGTAATGTTACATGGCACTGGGTCCTTTCTGACCACATTCTTCAACAGTCTGTGTGTTTGTGTAGGCACGGGAAGCAGGAGTGCGTTTCTAAGTGCAGGCTGAGATTTCCAACATGATCGCTTGGCTCTAGGAGCTGGACCCACACTACTCATGATAGAAATATTTTGGTTTATACATGTTAGGTTCTCCAGAGTGCAGGTGGCCAAAGAAAGGGATCAAACAGAACAAGATGGATTTCTTAAAATACAGTGCTTGCCCAGCCTCCCTTTCCCTGGTGTTCTGCCTGTGACTTTCAGCTTTTTGTCCTGATCACAATTAGGTTTTTTTTTCCTCAAAAATACCCACACAGGGAGGGAAAAAAATCTAGCAGCAATGCATACAATCACAGGCACAACTTACTCCAGTTGGGATTTGGGGCTTTTTTCCTAGTGCTAGCTCAAATATTTTGGCTGGATTTCCATTCATCCTCTGCCAGTTTAATTTTCACCTACACTTTAAAGAGATTTATTTCTCATTTCCTGCAACATGCTGTTTTAGACTATCAAAGCCCGCTGTCAGACATCTACATATGCCCAGTGTGTCTTCAGCAAACACCAGGACGGAGATCCAAGCCAGTCTACCAGAAGTATTTCTCATGACTGAGCTTCATTCTCCTTCCCTTATGGTCCAGCCCAGACTATGGAGTAGCTCTGCTGCCTTCAGTGGGACTATTCCATGGCAAAGTCCATCTCAGTTTGGACACAAGTGTTATTTGGCATAAATAAACCCCCTCCTCCCCCAAATGTGAGAGGCAGGCATCACCAGCAACAAGAAAGGTCCTAATTTCCTCAGGATGCTCGTGTGGAAGAAATCCCTTTTGGGCTGCATCTCTTCCACTCTTCATGGAGAAAAATAAATTAGGTCCTAATTAGGTCTCCAGAGCCCAGACGGAGGACAGCAGGTAGGGAAAATGGTTAAGGTTATAGGACAAGCCTTACTGAGCAGTGTTATGGGAACTGGGATCTTTGGTGGGATGCTCCCTGCTGAGACATCACTTGTGCTCAGAGGGACTGGCAGAGACTTTCCCTTGGAATGTCCTTGCATGTTCCCAAGAGCGACTTGAACCTGTCTGACTGGAGAGGAGATCCTTGTTGTATTCCGTGAAGCTGCTCATGGGGAAAATCTGCAAAGGAGTGTGGCTCCCTCTAGCACCACTTCTTTGGGGCTTCTCATGGGAGGACATGAGCTGCCTTTTCAGTGCTGCCCAAGGCTGCAGGGAAGAGCGCTGACAAGGGTGAAAGAGGCTGTGGCTGGAATTTCAATGCACAGCTCCACCTGGATGCAGCACAAACATCCCAAACGTTTTCAATGAATTTTATTTTGTTTAATAAAAAACACCAACCAAGCTTGCATGTATTATCTTATATATATAAATATATACAGTATATATAAAACAAATGCATCTGGACAACACCTTTCCCTGTGGCACAAACTGTAAGGCATAGAAAGGAGTGTCCTGACAGTCCTATTCTTGGCACTACAGAGAGATCCCCCTGCTACACTCCCCCTGCTCACACACTCATGTTGGCTTTTCTCTCTTCTTTGGCTTTTCGAGGCAGCAGTGCTGGGAATACTCAGCAAAACAATGGAGCTCTGTGGAGCCCAAGGAGGTTTTCCAGCTAACTCAGACAGGACGAATCCATCTTGTTGCATTAATGGAATTCTCACAGACTAATAGGAATGTGCTGCCTCTGTGGCACAAGGGACTGGAGGGATGAGGGTCGGGTGGATATAATGGAAAGTGGTGACCAAACAAATTCTTCTTCTAGGGTGAGCTGGGGCAGTGGGGAGAGGAGCAAGCTTTGCATCTCAGCATGGTGGTGGTGGGACTTGTCCGTGGGCTGAGATTGGCACAGGTTTCTTTTTGCAGTCCCGTACAAAAATGGAAACCAGCAAGGGTGAGACTGTCCTTTACTGAAGAAGCTCATAGTATATTGAGCAGAAGCAATAAACCTGACAATAACAAGAAAAAAAATGGTGGCATTATCCCAAAAGGAAGGAGGAACCTTGTCACTCACAGGTTTGGTTTGCTCCCCGTGTTCAGTTCTGGGTGAGGGTTGGCTTTTTTTCCTTCTTTTTTTTTTTCTTTTCTTTTTATGTTTTTTTTTTCTTTTTCTTTTTTTTCTTTCAGCACAAACAAGTTGCGAAGCAGGACGGGTGCTGTTGTGTTTTCTCCTTCTGCAAGGCAGCTGCCTCCAGCCGTTAATTGACTGTGGGCACCTGATTCCTCTGTAAACTATATTCCTTTGCCTTCAGTCTCAGGTTGGCAATACTGTTGGCCATGTTCATGCCCTGCGCCGGGCTGGCGTTGGTACACGTGGCAGAGTAGGTGGCCATGGCACTGAGGGAGGGAAAGAGAAACATCACGTCAGACGTAGCCTCCACACCACAGCAGACACTCACCACCAGAGCCTAAACTCTGGTTTTTCCATACCTGTGGGATGCATTCCTGGTGTCAGCAGGGAATTACCACTCCCCTTTATTTAACACCCAGGTAAATCTTTCTGCTGCAGTTCACTCACTCAGCGCCAAAGCTGGTTGAAGTCAACAGGAAAATTTCCACTTCCTATTTTCTAACCCAAAAAGGTTTACAATGAGGTCAGCCTGCCAGTTAAACCATTGTCCTTAAAAGTATTCCCACTGGAAGCAATGTCTTTTTGATGAGACCAATTGCTGGTTTTACAGCCTGTGAAATCACGTCACTTCTGAAACACATGTTACATTAAAGAAACACTCTGGGAAAAACCCGTTTCAACAATTGTGTTTTCTGGTTTCAGCCTTTTAGAATGAAAATTTCCACATTTTTTTTCCCCTCAAAACTTCAGTTGATTATAAAGAGCATGTCCTAAAGGCTTAAGGAAAAAACCCAAAACATAAACCACTTTTTCTCCCTTCAAACCACGACTTTATTCATGAAAAACATCACTTCTGGCAGCAGAGGCTGAACAAAGATCTCGGACTCCTTTCTTATCCTACCAAAAAATCTGCAAATCTGCTTTCCAGACCACTAGAAAACTTGTTCAATTCATGTGTCCCATGGGTTTCTGTGAAAAGCAACTCCCCAAAACCCAGCAAAGTGTTTGACCTGCTGCATTTCCCATACATGGGTCCACAGATCAAAACCAGTTGAAAAGCACCACATGAACTAGAGGTGCCTATTAACACAGAGTGTTCAGGAGGAACCCCCAAATGCTCTGCTGGAGATGAGCTCAGTTCTGCTGCTGACCTTTTCCATCTGTGTGCCCGGGTGGCTCACGGCTGAGGCTCTGGGAAACGCTCTGCTCCATCCACAGCCCAAAAAACTAAGATGGGTTGGGTTTTTTTCCTTTTTGTCTTTTCCTTTTTCTGTCTTAAAAAAAAAATCTTCCAGCACCGACCTCCACAACTGGAAGAGCCTTTGCAACAGCAAATCTCCCTGGAGGGACAAGGGCACCTGCTGCACAGATCCAGGCTGGAGCTGTGCCTGCTCACCCCAGAGTACTGGTGGGCATCTCTGACCTCCCAGGAGTTTATTTGCCACCCAGTGCTGTGTGAATCCTCAGCCTCCAGAAGATCCAGACCAGGGAATATCTGCATTTCATGAGTGTCCAGGACACATGGATGTGTGTTTCTGGAGCTCTTCTCAGCCAGCTGCATCCCCTCAGTTCCCTCTCCATGGCTGGGCTGGTCGCTCTCCTCACCCCTAAGTCAGCAGCAATGGGAGAGGCTAAGTGCTGCCTGCAGGAGTGTGCAAAGTCTCACAAGGTGTAAAGCTGGTGGCTACTTAAGCCCCCATTCTCACCTGCTTCCACAGGGTGCATCTCCCATGTTTTTGAGTTGGAAGAAATTTGGAGAGCTTCAAGGGTACTCTAAACTAGATAAAATAGGAATTTTCAGTCAGGAGTGTAAACTGTCTCCATTCAAAACCAGGTTGCTGGCCAAGTCTGGGCTGAAACTGCTGGTCCCCAGAGGCGTGGGGAAGATGATCTCACTTACTGATGCCAAGTGAAATCCCTGCTAAACCAAAAATCTCCAGAAGTGCTCTCTTTTAGCAAGTTATTCCACCAGGAGCAGTGCACAAGAAGGCTGTCTCCAAACATCAGAATAGCTTGAGAGTTGCTCCAGAGACTCTCCAGAGTCTAATAAGGGTTGAATTCACCCTGTTGCCCCTCCCTCCCACCCCATTCAGGCAGAGAAAAATCTCCTTCCTCCACTCAGCTGTCTGCTTTCATGAAACACAGAGGAGCATCATGTTTCTGAGGCCTAAAGTCCTTCTTTCAAATAAGGTTTTCAATGACCTGTGGAGTCAAAGGTTGCTGGAGTGGGAAGTACAGGCTGACAGCGCGACTGCCAGTCTTGTTTTCTTAGGAACCTATGCTAAAAAATGCCTAAGCAAAACATTTCTCAACTTCAAAAAAACAATAGTATCTGCTTGGCTTTCTATGTGACACAGATCTGCAAATAGCTTTGGTTGACCTGTGGCTGAATATATTTGGAGAATAAACACATGGATTGAAAACTTTTCCCAGATCTAAGAGTAAAAACAGCCCTGGCCACGCAGCTCCAGGCCCTGCTCTCAGTCCTCTCCAGGAGTGGCTGTTAATCAGGGGCTAGTACAGCACTGCTGGGAAGATGGGGAGGGTGCAGAGGGCCATTCAAACACTCCACACGCCTGGAGTGTTTCAGTATTATTTCACCAAGGGTCCAATATTTTAATAACCTTACTCACTGCAAAGCTTTAATGAGGCTGTGACAACCTGGCCCTTTAAGGTGAATGTGACTGCCAAGAGAAGATCAGTAGCATTAGAAAACCTGGGGAGCATGGAGTGTCTGAGGGTCCTGAGCATCTCACAGTGTGGAAACCAGCTGCTGTGCTCCTCTGCCAGTGCAGGGCAGTGCGAGGGTGGCAGTCCAGCCTGCTTTGATGTGTAAGCTGCAAATGTCTTTGCTGAAACATCTTGGCTTCAGACAAGGGGAAGATGCGTCTTTGCATCGTGGATAGGCACAGCCTGGACCTGAGGGGCTGAAAAACCATCCCTAAAGCTGTCCCTTCTCCCTTGTTCTCCTCATCAGCACATCCCAGGTGCTCCAAGTGACCTCAGACAGCCCTTCCCAGAGTGCCCTTGGAAGTCACCTTTGCAGGGTCTTCTCCTAGAAGTGATTATGAAGCTCCCTATGTAAACAACATCTCGGGAGGGACGAACTATTTTTAAAAGTGTGAGAGGTAGAAATAAGCCATGAGCATTCAGCAGGGTTCTGGTACTGTGACCAGTGCAGTCTCAGTGGTGTGGGGAAGGAACTTGCTTCCCTTTCCTGATCATCTCCCTAGGATGCTACACCAAGGAACACTTCACAGAGAAAGCCTTAACTCTAAAAAGAAGGATTTTGACAGACAGCAGTCCTCAGATAAAATCCAAAGGATAAGGGCCATCTCTAAGACCAAGCTGGTGGCCATCAAAACCATCCTTTTCCGTATCTGGAGTGGGTGGATCTATGACTTGTTCTTCTGGAGATACAGGGTGGATGAGGAGGACCCCATGGAACTGAAGCAACAAACAGGAAGACCATGTGTTTGCAGATCTTACTGTGCAAACAACGTTTGGTGCAAAAAGAGGGTCAAGGTGACCGAGCAAGAGAGGTCCTGTGCGTGGTGTGGCTCCTGGAAGGCAGTGGGAAGCTGGCTGTGATCAGGCCAGATGAACAGGAAGAAATCCAGCCAAAGGCTTCATGGTCCTGACTAACAATGAAGTCACTGTGCTAAAAAACACTCTCCAACCTCATTTTTAACTGCCTGTGAGCCAGCTGGCTCCCCACAAACCAACATATCCTGTGGATCTTGCGTCCACACCCAGTTCCCGCAGAGCCGGGAATGGCACAGAAAGGACAGGGAGGCCTGTGATGTGCACGGACATCCCACGTCCTTTGAGACTGGGGTTGCCACATCCATGCTCCTTTCCTGTCATCCCTTAAGCAGCACTGACCACAGGAGGTGGGCACTGAACACCAGTCTGTCACCTGGCCCTTAACGCAGGCAAACCACAGCACAACATTCACACACACATTTGTGCTCAGGCAATAGAAAGAAACTGCTCACCAGCTCAGTGCTGAGTGCTGCTCCACATGGATGAAGTAAGTTCCCAGCCCTTCCATTCCAAGCAGTGACTGCCATGGGACAGCCACAAAACTCCCTCTTCTGGCCACTGTGTGGTGGCTGAGCCTCCCCAAGTGTTCTGACCTTCCCTCCCCTGAATCTGTGTCCCATGGAAAGGTTTCTTCCTTGCTATAAACCAGATGCACTAGGGAAATCCTTCTGTTTTCATGTATTTCTACCTGAGCCTCTTTCAAAACTTCCTGAACTGTAGAGAGAGGCTGCCAGAAAGACACAGTGATGCCGAGCGTGACCACATTGCAAAACTGGCAATGAGATCGGGTGGGGTGGGAATAGGTAAGGAAAACCAGTGGGATGGTCAGACTGCTGTATCCTCTAGTTGTCCCACGAGAGTACATCAGAGCTGTCTGAGGGCCATTTTGGGGATGATCCAGCAGAGTTATTCACTCACCTGTAGGGTGAGGCGGTCCCCCAGGAGAGATAGTCGGTGGGTCTCGGAGCAGGGCGAGGTACTATGGGCTGCTCCACGGCGGTCACGTCCCCTGAGTAGGATTTGAGCAGAGAGGCGTTCTTGCTGGCCAGCATGGCCCTCTCGTTCCGGCGGAACTTGGCTCTCCGGTTCTGGAACCACACCTGGAGGGGGAAGAGCACAGACTCACCAACCATCACAACCAGCTCTGCTGTGACACTCGCCCCATCCTCACACCACTGTGCCCCGCAGGCTCTGTAAAGGCTGGCTGCTTGGGCAGCCTGTCCCTGGGAACCCTAAGGACAAGATAATCCTCATGCCTGCTCTGATAAAGCCCTCACATGAGGGACTGGATGAGGGACACAGGTCTGTCCAATGCTGATGGCAGCAAGGCCTGGGAATGCTGTACAACACACCATGTTCCATGGTCTGCTTTGACCTTCAGAAGGTGCAGGCTTGAAAGCTAAGAGCTCAAGATAACATGAACAGCCTGAGCATCCAACATCTTGGCCTTGAATGAGCCATGTGGACACATCTGACTGGGCAGGTGGCAAATGGGGTGGCAGATGAGGCCTGACACTCTTCCTCAAGGCATTGTGCACTTGGGGTGTCAGTACAGCATGACCCAGGAGCTTGGTGACCCTAGTGTGCCACACAGGCCTCAAGGATTTCTGCTGCCGTACTGGAGTGGCCTGATGATCCCTCAGGTGAGGTGTGCCTGGGTATAAGCTGTGGGATTACCTGAACTCTGGCTTCAGTGAGGTTGACTCTGCGTGCAAGGTCTTCCCGTACAAAGGCATCGGGGTAGTGTGTCCTCTCAAAGACCCTCTCTAGTGCCTGGAGCTGGCTGCTGTTGAAGGTAGTCCGGTTCCTCCTCTGCTTTCTTTTCTTCTTCTCTTCTGAGTTCAGCTGATCATCTAGGAGAGACAATTGGAGATGTGAAAAGTGAGAAAGCTACCAGCCCACAGCCACGGGGTGAACAACCTCAATGCCTTCAAGACGGAAAGGGCTTAGGATGGGGCTTGCACAATTTCAACACCACACATTAACCATGCTGTGTTAGTCCCCACGTAAAGAGCAGGCGGAAAGTGCACTGATCCCAAGCATTTATTTTCTAACTCAACTGTGTAAGACGTACCAGCTCTCTCAAGTTACCCCAGGTCTCAGCTTCCTTATCTCTAAAAAGCAACAAAAAAAGCCCAAAATGCATCTCCCCATTCCCAACAATCCCGGAAATCTTTTCTGACGGCAAAGAATCACAAAGCCCTGTTCTCTTGGCTTCAAGTTTCCAAGGATTGCTCTCACTGGGAAGTAATACAGCTCTCCGGGGTAAGAGCATGTTGGATACCGTTAGTGAGGAACAGTTGTGCCCTCTGCAGCATGCTCCTTGCTTTGCCCAGCCCAGCAAGGTGTTGAACAACAACCTCTGAGTCCCATAAGAGCATGTATGGTTTTGTACCTGGTTTGCATTTGCTCAGCAATAAGTCAGTACATCTGGATCACACTTACCACTACTGTCTGTGCCTACAGTCACTGGAGCAACATCAGTGCTGAGCTAACTATGCAATGGCTTTTCTGAGCAAGCATGTGCTCTGCACCAGCTCTCCTTTTCCCAGTGCTGCTGCAGAGCAACATCTCCTGTTCCAGAGTACGTTCACCCATCACACCAGTTCCAGCCAGCAAACCTTTCAGTAACCAAGGGATGCCACACCAAAGGAAGGGGAGAGCAAGGCAGCAGCCTGCAGAGGCAGGAGGCCACTGCTGCCACTGTCAAACAGCTCCATACAGGCTGCAGGACTGGCACGTCACTGTCTTGCACTCATCCCTCTTCAGCTGCTCCAGTATGTGTGGGGTGCCACCAAAAACATCCAGATTGCCGTGGGGGGACCTGAGCCAATATTTACGTCAGCGTTAAAGTATACTGATCTCCAAATCTATAACAATGCACATGCTAGTGAATCGTGTTCTAAGTTCATCACTGCACACCTTGGCCCGGGGGACAGTCTCACCACTGAGAGTCTCAGGGCTTGACCTGCTATGTACAGTTGGAGAACACCCCCTTAGCAGTCACTCCTTTTGCCATGCACAAATATGATAGCTCCCCTTATCCGCCTCTTCTGCAGGAGGTATGTAAGGCACAGGGAGGGGCTGACAAGGAAATTAAAGTCTACAGTTGTTGTCCTCACCAGCTGTTTGTGTTGCTTTTCACAGCCCATCTGGTACCAGTTACTGCACCTGAATGCGTTTGGAGGAAGGCCCATCCATTTGAGAACAAAAGGACATTCCTCTTAAATTAAAGTAGGGTTTTCAAATTCCTGCAGGTTTTCAGTGCCTCCATCTCTAATCCTTCTCCAACAGCCTGATGATCCCCAGAAGACTCCTTTCCAGCCTGGGGATTCCTGGGTGCAAAAATACTCCCTTGGTTTTCCTGTGTCCGAGAGGAGGTGTTTGGAGACCAGTTTTTAACAGGCACACTGAGCTGTAAAGCTGAGCTGGGAAGGGACTGGCAGAGGCAGGAATGTACAAGAAAAACAAATGCACGTAGGAATGCCAGGGAATTAAAAGCAAGGCTACAGATGAATCTATCAGCTCAGGTGGTGGGAGGCAAAGCAGTGGAGCAGAGGGATGAGATTTGACTGCTGCTTGTGCAGAACCCCTGTACACATTTCTCCCTGCTGGGGGGTTTAACTCTGTCACAGGGTCCATCCCCTATAAAAAAAGGAGAAAAATCCTGCATGTCCCTCCCTTGACTCATCATCAAACCCTTCTCAAAAAGGGTCAGCTATTTCCCCCTGGCTCTGATGGCGAGTTTCGACATAGCTGTGCTGCTGTGCACCACACGACACAGCAAATGAGCCTCAGGGCACAAATGTCCTTCCGAACGCCACAAACATTGCAAGACCAGCTGCTGGAGAGGCCAGCGTCAATATGGCCTCCTTCGGAGTTACTCACTCCATGCTATTTTCCAATCTAAACCCTGCCTATGCAGAGTATATGAACAAATCAATAAAAGCCTTTGGGACCCCTTCAGAATCCCATCCAGGCCTCTGAAGCATCAGTTTCTGCCCAGAAGACAACACCCGGCTGGAGGGAACACGAGCCCGAGGCTGTCTGGCCATTGCTCAATCCTGCGTGACAGCTACACATGAGGAAGGGTGAGCACATCCCTCTGGGGAGCAAGAAGAAGGGCCAAAGTCTGTAAAATACTGGAGAACAAGAGTTCCCCCTGCCAAGCACGTTAACACAATTTGCCTGGTTTCCTCCTGGCGTAAAGCGAGACGTCTGTGATTCACAGCCCACCTCATAATTACTGCGCCCAAAAATAGCTGGGCCCAGGAACGGAAAGTGTCCGCGCTGACTGACTCACAGCCGGGTCACTGCTGGCTAAAGCACCCCCAGCCTCGGCTGGCACAGAGCAGGGCTGTGAGTCACCCCCTTTTTCCAGGACAGAGCTGGATGGAGGTGACAGCAAAGCACGACCTGTGACAAGGAGGTTCAGAATTTTGGGCTCTCCTTTCTCGCCGCACCTCTGGAACAGCGCAAGATCCAAAGATCTACAGGAGCGACTCGGGTAGCAGGGAAAAAAATAATAACAGAATATTAGTGCAGGAGCAGCACTGGGTTGATTGCTCCTTGTGTCTGGCCATGCAGGCATCTGCCATATGCTGGTTACACACTGCTAACGAGGGACTGCACGCACCTAAACCCCAGCTGCTGCAAATGTCACCTTGCTCACAGCACTCCCCGGCTGCCTTCAGCATGTCAGCAGGGCATTTCTTTTTCTCTGCCATTATTTTTTTAGCAGGAAACAACGCCGAACACTGAAAAATGGTATTCCTAAACAGTGTTGACAGCCCTAGTGACTGGAGTCAGCAGAAACGGAGAGGAGAGGAAAACACCTCTAAAACTTATAGATCGGTCAGAAGTCTTTCATCAACATTCTTTTAATCAGAAAATTTTTATTACAAGTAGCTTCCTCAAAAGCCAAGAAGCTTGCAAATGTGCCTCGCAGAGAGATTGAAACGTGTGTTCTCCTCTCAGGAACCCAGTGCCGGAAAATCTGGGAATTTCATTTCCAAATCCCAACCTTTCATGCTGGGCTGGGGGACTTCATTTCCTGTTTCCACTTTTGCATTTTCCTGTGTTATTTCTACATTCCCCCATAACATGCAAGTCCTGGTGTCATACACAAGTGCACTAAAGCATTTTTAAGTGCTCCTAAATGATACAGCATGAAACATCCTTTTCTTTTTTCCTCTTGCAGTGAGGCAGATCCACACTTGCAGACACTCCAGTCTGTTCTTCTCACTGCACAGCATCTGTCCCAGTGCCTGTAACTATCACGGGGGCACCATCAGGCAGCTCCTCTTGGGCTGCCACATTGAAAACACAGTGCATTAAAAAAACAAAACAGAGCTGAGAACTAAATGCCTATGTAGAAGTTTCAGGATTGGTATTTTTTCCATCAGTATTTACAACCGCAACATATTTTAGATTTCCAGTTTGCAGGAATGCTTGTGCATACTTGCATTCATTCCAGGTTAGAACAAAGGCTAATTTCCAGATGGGATTTACATTGTGTAGGCACTTTGGAAAATTTTTGGCCAGTTCTATTAAGTCCAGAACCAGCTATTATAGTACATTAATCGGGTCCAAATCGAAAGTAAACAATTGGATTTAATTAAGGGGGGGACGGAGACACTTAACCACAGTATAATGTACGGTAAGGCAGGAAAGATTTGTCACATCAGTTTTAGAAACTCTAAACTGAGAAAGGATTCCAGGAAGGAAATAAGGAATCGCACTCTAATCACAGCCTTCAAAATAAGAAGCTAACTTTTGAGCACAAATTTAAGAACAAGCAAGACAAATTACTTGACAGTGAAAAAAATAATAAACTATAAACTAAAAAGGCAGCAACTAAAAACCCTGAAAATACAAAAAATACTGCAAGCCAGAGAAAGTTTTATTCAGATTGGTGGAGAAAGAAAGGAAAAGGGACAAGAGAAAGGAAAGGAACGGGGCTTTTTATTGGGTTTAAACTTAAATTTAATGAAGCTTGAATAGAAATATTTCTGTGTGTTCCACCAGCCCTGGACAGACTCCTCTCCCCAGAGTCAGCCATCCAGTTTAAAGCCTGTCACAGACTCCCAGTTCAGTTTTACTCACGTTCTGCTTTGCTTTTGATTCGGAACATCCCTCCAAAATATTGCAACACTTCGGGTGCAGGGCAGCTTTGTCAACTGGTATTATAAAAAATACCCAAAATGTTTAATCAAAGCGAAAACAAGGCTCCAAGCAGAGGAATGGGAAGCAGGGACGGGGACATACAAAATCCACACGGTGACAAAGCCCTGCTCCACTGATTTGAGACAAGTCTCACATGATTTTCCACTTCGCTCCTCCAGGCACCGGGAGCCCATAGTCCAGAAGCAGCATCCGGCGTCTTTGCCAGATGTGAGCAGCGACAGAAGAGGGGCAGGGAGACATACATGGGTAAGATTTCACACTCAGAGCTGCCTGAAGTATCTTTCTAAGACCTCCCAGGAGAGAACGAACTCCAGCTCACACATATTTCTGCGCACAAGAGAAGTATTTTCAAATGGAAATAAGGTTTCACTTCAGGGCACACAAATGCTACACGGATAAGGGGTAAGTATCCCACAGCAGCCATCACAAATGTAGGCAATATGGAATGAAAGATAACATTTAAAAGAAAAGTAAATATGTTAAGGTAGGAGTTGTAGGCATATATATAATAATATGCCTATTAAGTCATGTACTGAAGCTGGCCCTGACGAGCCCAGCTGTACAACAATGATAACAGCAGGTTTTTATTTGGGATTACAGGTCAGACTACAGAGATTTTTGAACTATCATTTTCCTCTCATAACACAACACCATCTGAGCTTTTTTCCTAACCTCTGCTGTTTCTTTGGTTTTTTTCTGCACTATCTTAATGTTTAAATTATTTCAATTACACAGAAAATTCAAGTATCCAAAGTTCCAGTCTTGTTAAGAGCACCAGGAAGACAGAAAAAAATAACATAACAAAGAAACAGATGCTCTATTTCCTTTAATAGCCATCTCTTGTGATTATCTCACAACCAGGTTCAAGTTTTGCACATAAATAATAAGTTGTTCTGTGCATGAGCACAAAGCTTCAGAAAGGCGATACTGAATTTTTCATACCAAACCTGAGTTTTAATACTAAATGGAAAATTGTGCATATTTTCAGCGTTACCCGTGGGGCTACAGCAGTTCCTCTCCGAAGTGTCTACAATGTGGAACCTATCAGGGTAATTTTTAGCTAACTGCATACAAACAACTACAGATCATTACAGAGCTGTGAATGGCTGCTGCATGAACAGCAGGGAGAGCGCTGCCCTGGCTCTCCTGTTGCACTTGGCTCTGCCTGCCAGACCTGCTGAGGTCCTGTACAGCCACAGCCTCACCAGCATCAAGGATGAAACCCTCACTGTCCTCCCTCAGAACAGGCACTCAAGCAGAGGAACCTCCTGCCTGCACCGTGGCCAAAAGAGACATTCCCAGGTGGGATTCGAGGCACAGTACAGTCAGTGACTCTTGCCCACCAGAGTCACTTTTCAGGTGGAGAGTCTGTAGACGCCTCCAAGCTCCTGAAAATACTTTCCAGCATGCAAACAATCTTCACCCAAACTTACCAGGCACTGGGGACTTGACTGCAGAGGCTTTCCTGTGCTCTGCTCTGCGTTTCTGTGGGTCTGCAGGGATCAGGTCCCATTAAAATCCCAACCTGCCCTGCTCCTGACCCACAGACAGGGCAGCACGAGAAGCCAAGAGCCTTATCCTAAGGCAAATGTAAGCCAGAACTCCTTTTCAGGGTGGTTTCAGCTCTGGTGCTCTGCCTCTCATCTGGTGGCAACCTGTGGAGCACATGGGCAGTTACAGCAGCTAAGATACGAGTCCTCCCTAACCATATCAATGTTCCCACTTGCTGGAGCTGACAGAAGAAATTATATTCGGGGAAAAAAAGAAGTAATCATGATCGCATGGAAATCCAGGGAGTCTCCCTGGAAAGACATAACGTTAAGTGTTAATTACTAGAAGAACAACAGTTGCGGGGGCAGAAGTATACCTCCTACTCCAGGAACTGGTACAAAGCCATGGAAGGTCCCACTACATCCCACAGACTGGTCTGAGTTCTGCTGTAACAGCTCTGCTTTTATATTCACTAGGGTTTTCCTTCTGGGCATCCTACAGCTCATAAGGCACATGGCTTAGTCCTGCTCTTCTAACAAGCCTTTCCGACGGGTCTTGGGGTCAGAGTGTTCCCATAATACAATAAGTGCTGTATGGATCTCATAAGCTCCAAGGCACAGTATGTTATGTGTTTGGAATTCCTTGTATGCTTTTATACTTTGTTTTACATATTGTAATTTTTATATGCATTACCAAATTGATCCTTGGAAAATTATTTTGAAAAAAAGCCACATAATCAAAAGCAAACACATATTTTAAAAGCCTGCCAGCGGCAAATCATGTTCTGTGCGACTGCACTTCGTAACTGACAAAGAGACCAAATCACCAGACCGTGGCAGAGATCCAACAGTGTGGATTCACCAGGCTCGAGAGGGGACAGGATCCAAGGGGGCTGTGTTCCCCCGAGTCCCTTGTTAGATCAGCGCAGTGCTGCAGAGACACTGGACCCGTGACAGAGAAGCAGAAACGCAATTGCAGAGCTGTGCCAGCCAAACCCCACCACCACACCCAGAGATGTCACACTCCAAATGTCCCAGCACGGCACTCAGCTGCCATGGTACCAGCGTGACCTCCAGACCCTCCTGGAGGGCTGGAGCCCCTCAGCCTCCACAGCCTCTCCCTCAGTCCTGGTTAAGACCCTGGATCAGTGTTCAGCACAGTGGAACACGTGTGAGGTCACAGCTTTGCAAGGTCAGGGTTTTGACTTCCAACAACCCACGTCCTCTTCCCATCAGCTCCCCTTCCCGTGCCATGTGTCCTGATGTTTCATCTTAGGAATGGCACTTATTCAGCCAGATCAAACTTCCCAATCTCCGCCCTGCTCCATCAGTATCTTCTCACTTCCAAAGACGCCTCTCTATGTTCTTGATCCCCTCCCTGCCCTGGTTCATTCCAGAAAAAAAAAAAAATTTCTCCTCTCCTGTCCAGCACCCTTTCCCTTCCCTTCTCCACAGACTTGAAAAGCCAAGCTGTGGGACACTGCCGCCCTTAATGCACACATGGTGTATTCCAAACCAGCACATCAGCTCCAAGTGCCCTTCAGAGCCACTACTGCTCTTAACTTGACCGTGCAATTAAAACTTTCCATGCAGGAGCAGACCGAAGTGTCAGGAAGGCCAGTATCCATGTCCACCTGGATATACACCACGGGCTGCCTCAAAGACTGTGGCAACAAGCACCACTGCAATTAGGACACGACAGGTTACTAAACTACTTTCTATACTCATATCCCCCTGGAGTGAGCTCCATAGGGTTACACATTATGCAAAATGCACAGGGTATTATTTCTACCTGCTTCCCTGCTGGATTTTCCTAGTGTCCCCGTCTCTTTATGTACAGAGATGACCCTCCCCCAGACCTATAGCTTGCCATGAATCATAAACAGATGGAAGACATGAAGTGGAGACCTGGCACTGCATGCCCACCTGAACTCTGGGCAACACTGCTTTTAAAAATTTACTCCTGCATTTAGAAAAAGTGGCAAAAAATCCTCATGAACTTCAGCTAGAAAAACTTTCAAATAAGGAAAATTAGATATTTTTGAAACAAGCTGACAAGTGCAAAAATAAAAAGAGAGATGAGGAAAGAAAAAAGAAAGGGTTTTTGTCAAGACAGAAAAGAGCTGCCTTGGGGGGGATTTTTTTTCAGTCCATATATACATTGCAGATGAACCACTTGGCATTTCAACTGGCTCATTTCCAAATGCTGTGGCAGCCACGAGACTCTGCAAACATTCCCCAGCAAGCTCCTGTCCGCACGGGGAAAGACTGACTCAAGCTGACTGGCTCCATGAATGTCTCTGCTTGTCCAGGTCCCCACCGTGCTGCTGAGAAGTGCCATTATTCAGCAGCCATCCCGACTGGATCTGGAAATTCACTTGGACGGGTTTTTTGGTACGTGGGACCTGCACAAACAGACTGACAATGACCAGTGGGATGCACACGCCAGCTGGCTCCTCTGGTAGGCAGGAACACTGCTCTCAATGGATATTTCATCTGTGTATTCCTGGAATATCCAGGACTGCAAACTGCATGGCATGGAACAGCCATGCCAGGACCACAGGATGCCACGGGCCAGGAGAAGGGGAGGCGCAAACGGCGGCGAGAACACGGGAATGAGCTCTCCAAGGGCTGTGCTCCCCTTTCATTAGCATCCAAGAACAAATATGTTTCAAGGAAATTGGACCACCACCACCCCTTCCCAAGCAAACTGGACTGGAGCTGCTGCAAAGCTTCACTTAGAAATCCATTTTTTTTACTGCTAATGGATTTTATGGGTCCCTCTTGTTCACAACTGGAAAAATTATGGCATCCAAGGTCCAGAAATAACATAACTTGAGCCCGGCTCTCAGCATCCAGCCCACCTGCCTTTTCCAAGGGCTGAGCATCCCGACTGGGATCACACTCCTTGGGTGGGGGATAAAGGCCCTTAACAGTTGCTGCAGGAGGCAAAGGGATCAGAGCATGTAGGGCCATTTCAAAACAACTTTCTCCTTCCCAGTTCCACAGTGAAACCCTACTCTTCTAAGGAGAAGGGATAAGGACATGGGACAAGGCTGCTGCTGGTGTCTGGGAGATTTTTGTTGGACTGAGGGACATCCAGCAAAACAGGAAGGCAAATGGGACAGACCATGGGCTCCAGGATGCTTCACACCCCAGCTCTGCAGGATGCAAAAAGAAATCAGGCTCAGACCCACCTCCATCCTTTGCCTCTTCTGAACAGTGAATGCATTTCACATTAGCTAATAAATTGCTACATCTTATGTTTCTTAGCCTGCTGGAATGATGAATATTTCGGAATGTATTTTGAATGGTTCCTTGCCAGAGTCGAACAATCATCCAGAAATCTGAAATCAAAAAGCTGAAGAATGGAAACCCCTGTCTTTCCAGAGTTCACCGCAGTTTGAAAAGCACAACTCCCAGCAGCGGAGGCAAAATAACGATTATGAGAGTGCCTGTGAATTGAGGCACACGAGGGATATGTTGGAAATGACAATCCTTAATATGAAGTAATAATTTTTGCCTCGAGGTGATGAATATATTATAGGATATCTGTTTATTCCTGCCCTTAATCTGTCTGAAATGTCAGATATTCTAACCTGGAGGATCAGACAGTTTAAGGAACCTGTGCAGGAACGTGGGATATCTCAGCCACAAAACACTGATTTTGGTCTGGTGCAGGGTTAGCAGACAAATGCTGCTCTTCTAGCAAAATTTAACAGAATTTAAGCCTTTTAAAGGGTTCCAGATAACGAATCACATCCACTGCCAGACCAGCCACATCCTCACCTAACACAGGAGCATCTCAAAACCAGCAAAAGATTGGATGGCTCGCCCAAGTCAGTTCATGTGGATCATCCAGAGAGCGCTGAGCCAGCTCAGCACAAACCCCAAGCCTGGATGGAAAGTCTCCATGTATAAAGGAGACCATGAGTGGTCTGGTCTCATTGGAGCAGCTCCAAGGAATAAGCTTTTCTCTCCCCCATAGAGATGGGCTGTCTAGACACATTGGCAAGGCTGTGCTGCCGAATTTGCAGTGCTGCATCCTTCTCATATCCAGCCTGTCAAATACAGCAAATTCCTGTGCCCCATCCTGTTAGCATGGGCATTTTTTCAAACTTCCTAGTGTCACTCATGTCCAGAAATGTCCGTTATGTTTAATGAGACATTTTTAAACAGATTTCTCCACACACAGAGGAAAATATCCTACGATTTTCTTTATCAACCCTCTGGCAAAATAATTTATTATTTCATTTTTTCATTAAATATTTTTTTTGCTAACAATTAAAGTAAAAGTAAAGTAAATTGAGTACAAAGTATTTTTAAGCCAAGAAACACTGATATGTGAATATGAATTGCAATGGAAATGTAGGATAAAATGTTCTCCAAATAATAAAAATACTACTCAGCAAACCCTATGGGAGTTAGGTGATGTTTTTCAGTGGAAAAACAATGTTTGAGAATATTTAGAGAGAGCATGCCTAGCCTTGGGACCACATTCAACACAGCATGGAAGTGCAGATTTAAACCCATCCACATCAAAGCTGTCCTGAAATAAGCAAATTGCCTTCCACCAGATTCAAGATTGCAGGGGTGATTAGTGTGTGTTACACAGATTTCTCCATCATCAGAGGTCCTCAAAGCAGGCTAGAGGAATGTGTGCCAGGGCTAGTGTAGGTCAAATAGCACATGAAAATTCCATCTGGCCCTGGAGTAGAGGTGGACTGTTGACACAGCTTCATCAGTTCTCTGCCAGACTCACATCCCTGGAGCCCACACCACTTTCCCAGCTCTCACTGAAGCTGTATTTGCAGTAGAGCTTTAGCAGATGGAAACAAACCCAGCAAAAATCAAAACTGGGGACACCAGACAGCAGAGCAGGGTTGGATTTGGTGGCCTGGGATACTCCCTGCCTTGCTGAAGGACTGTGGGCAGGACAGGCTGCTCCTCTGAGCCTCTGCTTCCTTCTCTGCTTTGTCTCACCCATCTGCTCAGACATCCCTCTCTCTGAAGATGTGCTGTGCCGCTCTCTTTGCTCATAACACATCCAGCAGCCCCATGCTTAGAGGGGTGCAGACAAAAAGCAAATCACTTCCAAATAAATCAGAAGTGGGATGCACTGGCATTACATTCACACTCTTGACCTTCGCAGCACAGAAAATAATATAACAGCAAGTAAAAAAAACACTTTCAGTGTGTGGTATAAAGGCACACAGCAGCTATTTCATTTCAGTTGCATACACAAATGATAGCTGGTGTATTTGTGAGTCCTGCAGTCCCATTTCCCAGCCACTGTCAGTGCTAGCAGGGCACAGAGCCCCAGATCACCCCACTGCTGCAGCGCAGGCCCTCCCTCAGCCTTGCTGACCTACTGACCCACAACTCCAGACCTGGATGCCTGGGTCGATTTAGACAGAAGCATCCATGGGATGGGCTGTCTCTCTGCTTCACTCAAGAGGACTTCTGAAGTCACCTCATCCCTAGGAAAGAAAGCTCAGCTGCTCCTGGCTGCTCACAGAAACCTCAAGAGCCTTCAACTTCACTTAGGAAATCTCCACCAAACTCTCTGGTCACGTGAGCAAGTGTGCAGGTGGTTCCCTGTCAGAGGCGGCCTCCTCCCTCTCCCTCTTCCTCATGCACCTCTCCACACACCTCCCAGAAAGGGGTACCAGGGATGGCCAGCACAGCTCAGGCTGAACACCCTCTCTGGCCAGCCCCAGGGCCCAGCCAGGTGCTGGACATGCTGAGCTGGAACCAGTGAGCAGCTGTGAGCAACCAGACACAACCAGAGGCTCCTGGCCATGGGCCACCACTAGCCTGGATGCCTGTGGGCACGTCCTCCAACTGGCCCCATATCCCAGCCCACTCACACCAACTCTCCAGGCTCCCCTGCGGTCACACAAATTGAATTCAATTCTTGCATGGGAATCCAGTGTCCTGATATGCCAACAACTGTACCTGCAACCTGGACAGGGCCTGGATTTTCTGGTACAGGTCAGCTGCAAATATCCTCCCATCCCAGGCATGAGGGACACTACAGAGTGGTGCTGGGTGGACTGAAACATTCCCCATGCTGGTCCTGGAACACGCAAATTGCTACACAAAGACCACTGCCACGCAGTGAGGTGTAACAAAGATCAGAGCACCCAAAGAACCCCAAACCAGCTGGGAGAGAACTGAAGCACAACAGTCTTTCAGTGGCCCTGAAATAGGCCTTCTTTTTCTTTTAAGCACAGCTCATAAAATGTTTGCTGGAAAAGCAGAAAAGCATTTTCCATAGAGAGGAGGACATCCAAGAAAAGCCCTTTCGGACATAAATTGGCAATAGACTCCCAAGCATTTATCTTCAGCATAGAATGTGCTCTGTCAGGAGGGCTGTAACTAACAATACGCTGAAAAACATGCCACAGACTTCCACGGTATTTTATTTGGCACTAAGGGGTTATTCCTCAACACAAAGTATTCGCAACTGGCATCAGTTAAACGAGAAATTACAACCTTCAGAAGACCTATTTAGCATCAGCTGCAGAAAGTATGGAATTTGCCATGAGCTTTGATGACAACAGATTATGCCCCATAAAACGCTGCAAACACACTCAGCTACAATGCTCGGCACGAGCTGCCAGTTCAGCAGGGGGATTGGGAATTCAGCACGTCCTGCCCCTTCTCAGGAGGCTGCTGCCTGGTTTAGGACTGGTGATATCCCTCTCCCCAACGCTCCAACTCACTACCAAGTTCAGTCACAGGGCTTGGGACACACCAAGGTGGTTTCTGCAAGGGCCTTGCTAAGCCGATGGCTGCTAAGCTCTAACCAGGTGTCTTGGGGTGACTTGATGATGTTTTATCCCCTATCACCACTCTATGCCCAGATATGATCCTGAGCCTTTCTGTGCCTTTAAAACTGGGTGCAAAAGAGAGAAAAAAAACTGAGCGAACTTTCCAAAACAGTTTGTGCTTCAAGGACACGGAGATTAGCTGCTGCTGCTGCTGAGGAGCGAAGGAAGCACCCTTTTGGCTTCTCTCGGCTTTTCGGCTCTGTTTCTCCAGAGAGAGAGTGAGAGTTAAGATTCTTTCTGGGACCTCGGCTTTTCCCTTCTTCTCTTCTGGACTGTTTCAACATCAGAACACCAGAACTCACTGGGAAAATTTCCACCTTAGGCCCGGAGGGGGCCCAGGCCGACCCAGCTCCAAGGAGGAGGAGAGAGACCACACTCACAGAAGGACTTCAAAATCTTCCCAGGTTTCTCTCCACAGTGAGAGGTTTTATTATTTAGCTTTATTATTCTTTTCCTGTGTGTTTGTTAAATAAATAGTTTTTTTTCCTTCACTTTCCTCCAAGGAGAATCTCTTTTTTCCCGAACCTGGCAGGGGAGGGTGGCTGTAACCTGCTCTCCTTTGAGAAGACGTTCCTTTTGGACATTTTCCCTGAATTTGGCCAAAACCGGCACACCAGGCTGCAAAGATACCCCAAGCTCATTAGCCCTGCAGCACATTAGCGCTGAGGAGGAATATGAGCGAAGCATCCCATTCCTTCAGGCTGGATGGTCAGCTGGGATAGACTGAGGTCAGAAGCGTGGAGAGTGGCTCTGCTCCTGGTGTGGAGGTTTGCGAGCTCCATCACCTCCTGATCCAGCACAACTCAGCCACAAGCTGGGACAAAAGGCAGCCTCCCTTCCCTGTCCCTAGATTATTCCCACCTCCCTGGGAGGAGGAAAGAGCTCTGCCACCAAACTCCCCAGGCCCTCAAACTTCTTTGCACTCTGGCTCTGAGTGCTCCAGAAAAGGAAAGCTCAGAGCTGGGAATCCTTGCTGGTGTTTGCTCGGGGTAAATGCCGTGTCCACACAGGAGAGCGTGCACGCTTGGGGAAGGGAAAGGCCAGCGCTCGGCTGCCTGCACTGCACCAGGGCTACCTTTAGTTAACCTGGAAAAAGTGACAGGGATTCTCACAGTTCAGAAACAATCTCCACCGCAGCTCTCAAAGGGGGCTCCAAAGAGGTCAGCCTGAGCTACGTTTTCCTGCCACAAACCTGGAGCCTGCTCGGTGAGCTGTAAAACGTTCCCATCCCTCCTCTCGGCGAGAGCTTTGCTATTTCCTTCCCCAGCGCAAGTTAGGGGCCCACAGCCGCAGCAGACCTACAGAGACAGGAGTTTATTAGGCAGAGACCCTTTGTCTGCCTTGTCCTGGAAGGATATTTAACATTCACAGGACTTGTGCAGCACCAACAGAGAAGAAAGGGGAAAATGAGCCCTTTTGCAGGCAGCTGCAGCCCGTGGCACGCAGCCTGCCCATGTGGGCATCGCTGCTCCAGCACTTGTGAAACCGAGACTGCACGAGTTAACCCCTGCTCCTGCAAGCCCAGGAACTGTCACCCGGCTTGAAATTAAGTGCGTCTGTGAGTCCTTACTGGGCTGGGGAGAGGGGAGAGCTTTGCCATGGCTGCACCACTCAGCATTCTTCATGCACAGCAGGAGCAGCCAAAGCAGGACCAACCTAAATATTCGTGGATCCTAAGCTGGATCCTCTGAGAACTGTGCTACTGCCCCTGCTGGAGATCAGCATCGACACAGGCTCCAGACTGGCTATGCCTTCTCTCGGTGCATTCTCTGCTCTTTTTTAACCTTAAAGCTGGCTGAGTCTCATCCTTCTGCCGTACACACACTAAAAGAATTGTGCTTTTTGCATCCCAGGTTTTAACATGACTCCAGAATCCGAAGCCTAAAATAAAAATAAAATAGATAATTAAAAGCCACGGTCCTTCAAGGAGTCACAGCAACGCTGAGACTGAGCTTTGGTCTTGCTGTGCTGGCAGGGCACATTCAGCCAGTAAGTGACAGTGTTCCCATAAAGGCTCTGGGCACTCTTGGCATTCTGGTAATAAATGGCCTTTCATTAGTCCGTTTTTCTGTTTTAGAAGTTGAAGCGTGACAGCTAAACCCACCTGCAGAGCCTTTGTTGCTCAAGCCATTTGCAGTCAGGTACCAAACTAGAGGCTGAAATGCCCAGCTTGAGGCAATGCACAGGAAAATTTCAGCCATTTCCCGGTCCACAAGTCAGATGGCAATTTCTACAGGGCAGAGCCTGGAAGGCAGACCCTGGAGTCCTCTAGGGAAAAAAAGGCCTTTTAAATTTACTCTCCTTACACAGAGACTCACAGGGAGACCAAGCCAACATCGTCAAATGAGTGTCCCGGAATCCTGTTTTATTTCCCAACATCTGACGGGAAGGAGTGCATCAAACTGCTATCATCTGCTGCCATGGGCTCATTCCTGCCCAATTCACAGCGGATGCACGGACCACTCCCAGCTTAGACACTGCTTTTACTCAGCAGATAGTTTAAGTACCCCCTGATGAACAGAGACACTTTCCTGAATCAAAACCAACAGGAAGAAGACCCCAAGTCTCCACACAAAGTAAACCCAAGTAATATTTCAACCAAATCAGTTCCCAGCATTAGAAGCATTACAGGAGCTGGAGATGAAAATCTCCTTTTAAGCTGGAAAACTCATCCCCGATGACGGATGGATGAGTTACTAAAACAAATATTACATTTTGTTCTGCTTAACAGGACTCTTGTCAGGGGAGCTAAAGTACTCCCAAAGATTATCCTTTATGCACAGCTGACTTCAAGTCCTCTTGCTTGCTGAGCCCAGGCTGTGATACAATACGCAGATTTCTCCTGCAAACGTCTTCTGTTGGTCAGGCATTTGTTTCACAGTTGCTCTGGCAGTTTTATGGAATCTATTACCTGGGCACAGAGGTGATAAAATACTAAAACTCTCAGTCCTGGGCATGGGTTATACCCCTTCCTGGTTACCTGCCAGCCTATGGCCAAAATCAGGAGTCCCATCCTCACTGCCTGCCTTGGGAGACCGGCTGCTGCACTCACCCAGAGCCATGCCCAGAGAGAAGGGTGCCCATGTCCACCCTAATCACACATCTGCCCCATAGCTCCACCAGCAGCTCCCACCAGCACCGGCTGAAACAGGCCAGGCTGCCCCAAAACAACACCAAATCCCTGCAACTACCCAGATGGCTTTGGGGTATCCTCTCCCACCTGGCAGCCCCCGGTTACTGAGGACCAGCCTTTCTCACTTTCACCTCCTCCTCATGCTTCCAGTTTTCACACAGAAAGGGCTTTGACTTCTCTCAAATCATTTCAGGAAATAAGCCTGGGAAATGTCAAAGGCTTGAAACCCAAACACTTCAAAAGTTACTACAGATAGTAACCAAAGGGGTTACAGGAGGGGAAATATCTCCTGTTCGCTAGCAAGAGATGCTGCTCCTAAGCCATTAGGTCTCCCACTGTGGGTCTTGCCTTTAAACTGCAAAATAAAAAAAGAGGGAAAAGCTGTTGGAAAATCCCATCAAAGATCTCTTCCTCTCTCCCAGCTTCCCATTTCCTTGCTCCCTGTGCTGGCTGAGCTCAAGGCCAGCTGTGCCTTGCTCAAAGCCTGGCTTGCCACGTTGGAGTGAAGCGAGTCGAGGACGGGCCTCAGCTCTTTGAAGCAGCCACAACAGAGAGGACATCGTCTCCTCAGGGACATGCCACACAGGGCTGGCCTGGCCACCAGGAGAGCAAAGCCAGCGTGGAATGTGTGGCAGGCAGGAGAGAGGCAGCGACGGAGAAGCAGCCATGGGGCAGAGCTCACAGCAGCTTCCTACAGGAGCTGGGTGTCCGGAGAGGAGACTGTGTCCTCAAACGGGCTACTCTGGGCACCAAATCCCTCGAGGTGCCTTCCAGAAGGGCAGCCCAGCTCTCCCAGCTGGCTTCAACTGGCTTACCAGAGGAAATGCTTACAATGCAACATGCTCTTTGCCTCTGATCTCCTGGCAGTTTTTGAAGAATTGGCCAATTTCAACCACATTTTGACCACTTGAACAGAAATTGTGAAGATAATGCAGTTCCTATTAGTTTTTTGAAAACCTGGTGGCTAGGTAAAAGGAAAGAGGATTATTAACGCCAGCAGCAAAGACCAAGCAGCTGGCGCTACAAGACACAAGAACCCAGAGTGTCACATTGCTGCTCTAACAAAACAAAGGAAAATTGCAGCAGAGCTCAGCCCAGATTGCTCCATGGACATCCCTGGAGGTGCACAGTGGCAGGAGCAGCATTGCCACCTGCTGCCACCTTTACATAACCCCACCTCACCTTTCTGGTAAGACCAGAGCTGGAAGAGCCCAGGGCTCTGACTGAGCAGACCAAGCTCCAGATTTTGGTCTTTTTAACTATTAATCGTGGAGAAAGCAGAGATGGAGACGATGGGGAGTGCGGCACCAACTGCATCTGTGTGCCCTGCAGGGAGTGGGAGGGAGCACAGCCCCCGCTCCTGGGGAGACACTGGCCACCCCACACCGGGCATCCGTGTTCCACTCCCATTCCCCGCTGCCACAGACCTTCCTGTGGGCTCGGACCAGTAGATGGCACCAAAATAACAGAAAAGCTCCTCTGCATCTCCCCAAATCGTCCCGCAGCACTATCCCCCCCTCTCCCCAACAGACAGGGCACAGGGCACTGGCATCAACTGATGGCTTTTAGCTCTCTATTTTAAAAGCCTGTTTGAAGCTGACCTCTTCGGGCCTTCGAAAAGTTCTACCACACAAACTTGGGGAGAAAAAAAGAGATGTCAAACTAAGAGACACCCTTCCTTTTTGAGGCTTATAAATTTTTTTTTTCTCCTGCAACATAGATGCTGCTTTTAAATGACAAAGAGAAACACAGTATTTACCCAAAGCATCTGCCTTCTCCATAACTGCTTTAATTTGGAGAAGGTTTCCCCTGTCCAGCCAGAACTGACAGAAATTCTCTGCCTGCTGCATTTGAACAGGATCTGCACTTCTTGATGTAGAAGCAATTCACTTGAGAGTGCCAGGCTACGTTTCTAGGTAGGAAGGTGCCCTTCTCTTTGGCTGTTGTGACTGTCAACACTGTTAGAGGAAAGACCAGTGCTGCTTCCTCAGCAGCTTCTGCTGTTAGCTAATGACAACATCCCTGACTCCAGCAGGTTGAGCATCGTCTCAACTTTTAAAACAAGCAACAGGACCGGCTCAGGGTGGGCATCTTCCCCAGGGGGTACCCACCTCTCTCTTGCACACCAGGTGTGCAAGAATTTGTCTCTTTACAAGGAAGCTACCCTAAAACAGAATTAACAACCAGTGCATATCCTGCAGCAAATCCATCCACGTCAGAGAGAGTTAAGGATGATCCTATTCCCATTCCTGCCTTGGGGTAGGATTCCCATTCCTGATCATCAAGGTGAATAACCACGTTTTCAGAAGGACCTGGGCAGAGATGATGGTGGTCTACAGGGATGGTGTCTGCAGCACAGACAGAATTCTCCTAGTCCCTGTCTCAGCTGTGACACATAACAAGATGAACGTGAGCACTACGCAGTGACACCAAACACCCTGGAGACGCAGCCATGGCTCTGCCCGGGGCAGGTTTAATGTGCTCAGGGAGGCACCAGGATTGACTCAGAAGCTTGAATCCTGCCTAGAGTCAATCTGGGACAAATTCAGAGACCTTCTGACTTTTCACACCCAGACTGAATTTTGAACGTGGCTCAGCCCAGCAAAATTTTAAAAGCAGTTTGATTATTTTGATCTTTTCCCCACATCCCCGTTATTAATCGTACTGAAGGAAAGCATAATTCCTCCAAACCAAACCGCTTGCCAAACCGTTTCTCAGCACATTTTTTACTCAGTGTCCCTTCTAGGAACAGAGCACATTTGGAAACCTCCAGGACTCCATACTCCTTGGCCAGCAGCACATCCATGACCACATATCCGCAAACACTGAGCATCGGTGCTGGAAAATTACCACGCCAGTGAGGTGGAGAAAGGCTCTCATTGCCACGGGCTCAGTGGTGGAGCAGAGAAGGCTTTGTTTTATGAACCTTCCTGGAAGAGCTGCCCTTCTCCAGCTCTTTGGGCATTCCTGGTTTAGCAGCTCTTTCCTTGCTGGCAACAACTGAATGTGCAGCAGAGTGCGCACACGGGGTGGATGACGGCTCTGATCATCCCAACCCTGCAAACCCTTCTGCTCTCTTCCCTCGGTACCAGCCCTGCACAGCCACCTCTGACCTCCCTGGGGAGCTCACCCTACCAGTTCAGAGATGCTCTGTCCCATGAGGATGCTGAGCACATTTATCCCTCTTCCCACCACAGATTAGATTTGCAGCTCTCCCTGTTTTCCTCATTTTACCCGAAGCTGGCGGGGTTGCAGTTACAGGAGACACCGCTCACACAGTGCCTCAACCTGGCCAGAAATACCAGAAATCACGCACAACAGCCTGTTGTCTTCAGAACTGCAGTAAACTCCGGAGAGGTCCTGAAATACAAGAGAAGGTTGGGCTATTCCCATGGCTGATGTTTGCCCTTCACAGCTCTGCAGAGGCTTTCCTATCTCTCTTATTCCTAACAGTGGGATTTTGAAGAGGGGATTGTCCTATAAATGTGTGACAGCTGGTTCACATAAGGGCCTGAGTTATGATCAGAGATGAGGACATTGCTTTCCTTTTGTGTTTCTCGCTATGTTTTGGTTCAAACCTGTAAACAGACTTGTACCAAGTGGATCTGTGTTCTCCATCTGGTCCTGTGTTCTGATTTCCTGGCAGGAATATCCCTGACAGGAATATCCCTGACATCAGATTGCGCAGGAATGCTGCAGCACATCCTCCGTTCCTCGGCCAGAGCCGACCTCTTCAGTTTCTGTGTGAGACTGAGCCATAGCATTTCACCCAGTTACCCCACTAGTGAGACCAATAATTCACGGCTGACAAAAGCTGCTCTTCCAAAAGGGCTTCCAGACATTCATGGATGGAGCAGCCAGCGCTCTCCTTTGGAGTTATTTCTAGTGATTACACAGCATCTCACAGTTGAAAAATGTGTTTCCTACCTCCTTTGAATGCATGTCTGGCTTTTGCTCCCAGCCACTGGCTCTCATTCCACCTTTCTCTGATGGATTAAAGGCGTGGAGGAGAAAGACTTCTACCTAGAAAGTCACAGAAATGTGGATTCAAATCCATCACAAATGTCTGGAAGAAGTCTTGCCACTGCGTGGCCCGAAAGGGATATCACAGAATCTAAAGTGCTCCCAATCAGAATGGAGATCAGAGAAGCAAAGCAGAGAGCAAAGTCCTTCTGAGGATTCCTGGAGAGCAGCACCACAGGTGTAGCAAGAGAGGCGGGGAGAATGGGGAGTCTGGCATCAAAAAGCATGAAAACCAGGATTCAGGACCCAGCTCCACACAGAGTGCTTCGACCCTCCCAGAACAAGGCATCCCCTTCACTTGCTGGCTGTAACCTCCTCCAGACATTGACCCTCTCTGGTCAGAGAAACAGACAAAATACATAAAGGTAAACATGAACCTGCCCAGACTGATGAACGGCAGCTTTCTGGGGTGGTTTTCCTGCTAATCACATCCTAGTTTTCCTTTTCCATCATTCCATCCAGTGACTGTGGCCCTTCCCCCTCCACATGCTTTCCCTCAGCTAGATGGCTGCCTCTTGCCCCACAGGCATCCCAGCCAAACACACAGAGCAACTTGCCTGGAATGTGGGGGAAAATCGGAGGCAGCACCATTATCCTGGCCAGTACAGATGAAACTCAGGATTAAACAAGTTCCCACTAAAGTCACGCAGCCACTAAAACTTGGGAGAAGGATTCCCTTCCCAAGGTATGATGAGCTCTACGCTGTTTATTCCTTCACACCTTTGTCTCCATCAGATCCGCAACTGAAGTCTCCACAAATTCTCGCACCACCTCTTCCGAGGTTTCCTTATCTTCTCTAGACCTGGGAGGATTTCCCTACTGCCTCACTTACATCTGCAATGGCAGTAGGTGGGCTTGGAAATCAGTTTATAGTCGAGCCTGAGAACCTCTTCTTTCCTTCTAAACTGGAGCTGGAGCTCTCTTTACCTCTTCTCTGGACTCTTTTTGACTTAGTTTGCACCTTCCTTGACACATAGCTTGCCCAAACAGAGCCCAGCTGGAGCCCTCCCCATGGCTAAGCAGCACAGGGAGAGGATGCCCCACAAACAAGGCAAAACTGTAGGACATGCTGGGGGTGAAAAACATATGCATCTCATAAAGATGTGGTGTTTTGCATTGAGCAGGAGAGTTGGTCCAAGGCCAGGCAAGCAGATTTGCAAAAGGCATGGAGCCACAGCGCTCCAACAGAGGCTCTTTGCTCCCAGTTCATCCCCCCTGGCACTTGACACCAGCAGATCCCATGCTGCCCTCCTTTACAGAGAACCACACAGAAACACTGCACTGTGATATGGGGAAATCTCTGTCATCTCACCAGAGGAGCAAGGGCAGCTTCTTCCCCCAGCAAGCCAAATTTCTCTACTGGGAATGACTGGTGGAGATGAGACGGATCCAACCCGCCAGGCCCTCGTGATCAGGGCTCCCATGGGGGAGCAGCTCTCCCGCAGCTGGAGGGCTTGGCTGGTGACAGGGCATTGAGCAGGAGGGTTAGCACCAAAATAGGCCATTAGTGAGCGACGTGGGGTTCTGCATTCTTCTCCGGGCCCCGCATTTTCCTAACGGGAATGCCTCAGAAAACCCAGTGGGGGGGAAGAGGAATTTACAGTTCCCTTCCAAAAACCAGTCTTTGTTTGTTTGATCATTTTTTTAAATGATCGAGTAACTTGTGAATACATTTTCTGATGATTCCCACATCCTCCCAGCTGGAGAATGGTTCATGAACAGACTCCAAGCTCTGTAAATGAGCTTGTTAGTCATAAGTCTTCAAACAGGCTTGATAAACAACTTTCAGCCTGCAGGATATTCATCAACTATTCTGTCTGCCTGGTCTCCTGACACTAATTTATTATTTACAATGAGAGATCCCTCTCCTAAATCACAGGTGATTGTTTCTTTCTACTGATTAGTTGATTTTTAAAAAAAAATTTAAGGAGAAACAATGAAAAACAAATCACAAACAAGCATAGTGCTGCAAGCATTTATTCCTGAGCAGTCCTCCTAGTTTCCATGACACATATCAGAAGTTTTCCAAATGAAACAAACTGTAAGTAATGATCTTTTTTGGCCAAACATTTAAGACCAGGCTATAGCCAAGAAAAAGAGTGTGACCATCCCAACCAGCCACTGGGAATTTCACTGCCTGCCTCCAAACGTTCCAGGGACCTTCCAGCTGATCGGCACGTGCTGCTCCTTGCATCCTTTGGGCTTGTGGAGAGCCCAGGCATCTCAAGATGTTCAGGAGACTCACATCCACGTGCAAAAATCTGTCCCTGAAAACTGTTTCAGCCCATGGGTGGGTTCACACAGCAAACAACTCTTGCCCCAAGGGCATGGGGTGCTCTCAGGAGCACCCGTGCATTAGGTGGGTTCCCTGCAGGAACAAACCGGGCTAAAGTTGCTGCAGATCACGGAAGGGATATTCTCAATGCTAACTCCACAGACAAGCAGATGAAATAGCAATTTGCTGGGGATGGTGCAGAAGAAGGAGAATCTTCCCAAATTGCTCTTTAAGCCAAGCTCTTACATAACACATACACCCAGAAAATTCCAAAGCCCCTAATTAGGGCCCAGAGTTGTACCCAGTTATATTGGTAGGAAAACTGAGGCATGGCAAGGTGATCCTGGTCAAGTCATGGCAGTGAGTATACAGAAAAACAGACCTCAAGATTCTGTGGCCAACACACAAAGGCATTTTTGAGCAACAAAAGACAGGCTGGGTCATCCGGTCTGATGTTTGGAGGAAGAAAAGTCCTACTGTTCCAACTGAGATTTTGGGAGCAAGCCTTTACTGGGTAGGCTACTCCCAGCACCAGCACACACCTTACCCTAAAAACCTGCTCTGCAGTTCTCCCAAGTGGAGTGGCCCTCACTGCTGAGGAACACACGGAGCAAACGCCCTCCTCAATGGGTTGCCTTGTGTGTGTGCATAAAATCCACACTGTGCTTCCACCACCACCTCAGCTCCCGATCCCTGACCCGTGGAGAGACACGGACAGAGTCCCATCAGTATTCACAGTAAAGGCAGCAGGATGCAGAGCTTGGCTCTGGGCTGGTCTTGAGTGCTTTTTTCCTCTCCTTCAATGTGAAATCACCAACACATTTGCTCTGACAAGCTCAGGTACTCATGACTGGACAGGCAGAGCCACCAGCTCATGCCTACAGCCAGCCTTCCCAGTGCCTAACAGGAGCAAATGCTCAGGGAGGGGACACAGCCCGGTCTCCAGCTCTCTCAAGCACTGTCAGCACAGGAGCCATCCATCCCAAGCAGGAACTTTGTGCTGGGTTCACAAACCTCTGCTCTGTGCCTTCCATCCAGGGGTAAATGCGAGGCTGTGCAGGATGTGGCAGGATAATCAGCATGAAGTGCTACCGGCATTTCAGGCCACAAGGTAGGGAGAGTGCTGTAAAGCTTTACGGGAAACCAGCCCAGACTTCGTGGGGACAGGAGCTGCCTGCAGAGCCACCAGCAAGGGCGGCCCTTTGCAGCACCAGGCCCACAGCATTAACACTCTGTTTTCGCTGTTATGGCTCAGGCACTTTTCCCTTTTAAGTCCAGTCCATCTCCACAGAGCTCCGATGCAGCTAAGCTGACACGGGCAGAAGTGACAGCTCTTTGAAAGCTGCAAGCATCTTTTTTTTTTTTTTTAAACAAATGTGGATTGTATTAGTGGCACTTCCAAAAAAGAAGATGATTTCCAGAGGCACTGAGCAGGTCTTGAGGGCCTCGCTGGCACACTGGCTGCAGCTCAGCCCAGCTCTCCCACCAGCCATTCAGCCGCCACAAACAACAAACCCCAGAGCAAACAGCAGATTACTCAAGGTCTCCATGGGTTCAAAACCTACTCAACCTTCACTGGTCCAGCACCTGCACTGAGAGGGCTGGAAGCTACTTGGATGCTGCCTTCTGCAGCCACCCAGCCTGCTCCATCACCGCCAGGCACCCAGCTTTGATCCCAGTGCCCTGTGACTGCTGGTCCCTTCAGAGCTGGATGGCATTTGCCTTGTCCAAGTCTGCCCACTCAGCAGCTACCGTTGGCAATTCCATCTTGCCCCAGACAGGTAAGACCATGGGTAACTTTGATTTTACTTTGGTCAAGGAGGCCACAGTAGAAGCTCATCTGCTGCTGGGCTCGGAGCAGGAGGCAGTGTCCCCAAGCTCCTGATGAGTTCCAGCTCTTGGTGCAAAAGCAGTTTTGCTGCCTGAGCAGCTCATCAAGACATGGAGAGGGTCCCAGCCAGATCCCAAGTGCCTCTTTGGATGTTTGCCCTGCCCAGAGGTCTTGCTGACTGGCTGGAGTTTCTCCTGTAGGAAAATTTCTCTAGCCAGAATGGGGGAAAATTTGGGTGGAATACGAACTGGATGCTGCAATAGGATGTAGTGACTTGTTAAGAGCACAGCTGGCTCCCTTTGCCTCTCATCTAACCTTCCCTTCCAGGAACACAAGGCACCAGGATGTCCTGGGCTGCCACCCCAAGGCAAATGTTCACTTCATATGGGCACGTATGAAATCCAGACTGTCTGGGACAGTGCTTTAAACAGTGGTGTAACCTTTTCTTGGCCTCTGGAGGTGAGAGAGGAGCCCAGAATGCTCTGTAAGCTGAAATAGGTGCTCCCTCACTTGCTCATCAGGCCTCTCTTCCCGCTTGGCCTTCAGGGACTCATCCTTGCAGATGCCAGGCTTCCCACTGCAGGAGGTGGCCCTCAGCTTTGGCACCACTGCTCCCTTCCCTTCCCAACCAGAATCCTCCAGACATCCTCACTTGAAAGAAACGTCTCTTTAACTGATGCCCCCACAGTCCCAGCAGGCAGGCAGTGCAGCTCTGCTGAGCTCTCATCCCCACCTCACAGCATCTGCCAGGGCTACACACAGAGAACAGCTGGGTCCAGCAGGAAGAGCGCAGGAAAGGAAACACAGGTTAGGAACACACTGCATATTTACAAACAATGCCAAAGTGAGCAGGGCCAGCAAATGTAGGCTCAAGAACTGCTGGACTTCCCTGAAGGACCCTTGGACCCCTGGCCCTAAGGGTGCTGCTGTCACAACACAGGGTGACAAAGGACAAATCCCTACATGCCTGCATTGTAGGGCTGGTGGTACCTACATCTACATGTGTGAGTTTCCATTGACATAGTCTGTAATACAAGGCCTCTGTAGAGATTTCCAGCAGGTAGTGAGAGGTTGGATTCATGCTGCATCTCCCCCTCAGGAGGAGGCACTGCTACCATCCTTCTCCATACCCCGCCAGACTGCCATAAAACCCACTGGGATTTCACCCGTCCTTTGAGCTGTCTGCTCTCCCACCAGAGCAGCCAGTGGGTTCTGAAGATATTTCTCACATGTGGCAACCAAACAACAGGTTTTTCTTGGGGGAACCAGATTAAAAACCTGGTCCACCACCCAAGCACAAGCTGAAACCTTTCTGTACCCTGCATGTAAAGCCATGAAGACAGTTCAAACATCAGAGCCTTGGACAACAGCTCCTCCAGCCAGACCGTGATGATTCTTCACTTCAAACCTCCATAATCCGCCCCAAAATCCAAGCCTCCTTTAGGAAAGGCAAGCAGGGTGGGGAACCAGCAGTGCAGTGATTCATCCTCCCCAGAAACAGAGGCCCAAGTCTGGAATACTGTGACACTTGGTAAATATTCGTGATGTACTTCATTATGCAACAGAGGGCCAGTAGGAACACAGCTCCCTCAGGGCTACTTAATATGGGTTTCAAAAACAATTAAATATATCATAAACAACTCACAACCAGGAATAAACACCTATAATCCCATCAAATCATTCTGGTGATGTCAAAAACCATGGGAATCAACTCGGTCACCAGGGGGAAAAATAAAATATATCCTTGAAGGAATTACAGTCCTGTAATTCTGTGTCTGCCTTGTCAAATACCCCACTCTCCCAGCCCCTCCTGCTTATGCTCTGTCCATGCTCTTGCTCTTTCCCTTTCAAGCTTCCTCACATCACAGATTTTGATGCACTGTACACTTCTGCCGAGAGGCAAAAGGATCGTGCTCCTGACTGCAGACAGCAAAACCATTCCATGCCCGCACAAAAATACTCCACCGGCTGAAAAAAAGATGTGTTTTGCATGACTCGAGGCTGCTGGTCAAGTCTTCAAACACTAATACTCATCAACTGGCACACACATAAGTGTCCCATTGAATCGCATGCAATGACTCGTGTGAGTAAGGCCTGCACAAATTAACCCTGAGATAATATTTTCCCATGCAATCACTGCTTTATTCATCATCAAAAAGATGGAAAATAGACTGGCTAGCAGTGGAAACTCGGTGCAGATGACAGAAAGCTGATGTTCATTAAAAGCGTTCAAGCAGTTTAGACCAAACCTTTAAGTTTTATGAGAGATTTCAAAATCTAATTTTCATGGAAATGTTTTCATTACATTAAGGGGGGAAGGAGGGAAAGTAAAAACCTTCAGCAAAATCTTTTTCAAATTAAAATGTTGGAAGCTCTGTGTGGATGGATTGAAAACACAAATACCACCAGCAAATTATGAGATCATGAGAACCAGGAAGCAAAACTGATTAGGATCAAAAAAAAGTGAAATTCACAAACAAATAGAAAAGGAAAAGTACTCACAAACAGAGCCAGCTCCCTCCTCCAAATTCACATGGCTCTTTTTAGTTTGTTAATAAGAGTCCCTTGACCACTTTCGTTTATCTCTTTGTGCCTTTTTTTTTTTTTTTTTCTTTTTTAAGACTCCAGGTATGTGGCAGAGCCACATTTCCATCTTCTTTGTCCAGAAGCTGCAGAAATTTATATAAAAAAACACAAAACGTTTCAAACTATAGGATTCAGGGGCGTAAGAAAAATATCTGACACCGCGATAACTCGCCGCAATAACCACGCATCAGCCAGCCTGAGACCAAAATTATATAGATATGCCCAAGGAACATAAACGGAAAGACGTTAATCAAGCTTCTAACAACTGCTTGGTGTTAGTTGTCTGTTACTCAACCTTTGCTCAAGTGAACCCTCCTCAAAGCCTTGAGGACACGCACAGTACAAGTGGCACGCACAAAGATTATTCTGACAAAGACCTGCATTTTTCACGCAGATAATATACAAGAAGTGCCTTAAAAATAATAATGATCTGATCCTCACTTTTCCTACATCAGTTTGTGGAAGAGGAGAATTCTGGAGAGTCTTTCTTGGCTGCATCCTGTGAGGAGGATTCACTGCTGTTCACGGGGATCGAGGCACGGGCTGGTTTCCCTGGCTCACCCGGGTGTAACCTGTGGACACCAGCACCAGCTGCTGCCTGCAGACTCTTTGCCCATCAGCAGGACAAGACAGGAAGAAAACTCCTAGGTTTAACCAATTTACCCTATATTTTTCCCTTCTCTATCTATTGGTTGTACATCCCCTGCCTACAGACTCAGCATCTTCTGGGAATAAGGGCTGTGATTTACTAACAAAAGAGACACTTAATACTCCAAGATAAAGCAGAGGTTTGCAAAGCAAACCCTGCAGTTGTCCCAGGTGCTTTTTCTTGCATTTATCCTCAGCAACTCAGCAGCCCAAGGAATTGCTTTTCACATTTCCAAACAGTGGCAGAGCTTTTCCACCTCTTTTTACGAAGGCGTATTTTTTTTGTGAAGGATGGGGAGGCACAGGAGCACAGACAATTCCATACTTACACACACTCTTTTACTCCTGCAGCAACCTCACTTGTTCTGATCAAAAAGAGGCAATTAAGGCAAAATGAACAGCCGTGTGGGAGCAGACCCAAAGTCCTCCAGCTCAGGATCCTGTTTCGGACCACCAGTAACAGCAGTCAGAGGGTTTAAGCCCAGGCAGCAAGGGAGAGATCTCTGCCCCAGATCATCCTTCCAGTCTGTGATTCGCGGCTCCCTGAGCTGGACGCTGCCTCCAAACCCTGCTGGAGTGAGAAGCCATCCTCAGCCCTCCCTGAATTTGTCAGTCCTTTCCAGAAACAACACCTATTTCTGATCTGTGCAAAATCCTGGGCTGACAAGCCCCATCACCAAACAACGTGCAGGCTGAAAAAGCCCTTCTTTGTGCTCTCAACCCACTGCCAGAGAAGAGGGGCTTAAGCCACACAGATGCTCTGCTTGACCTGCCTTAGCAGAGGAACTCACCTCGTCCCGGCTGTCCCAGTAGGGTTTCTGGGATTTCCTTGGGAAGCAGCAGCAGTGCTGAGGGGTCACAATGCTCACTGAGACAGAAAAAAAATCATGGAGGATGCAGGCAGTCTGTGCCCAGCTTTAATTATGAACCAGCTTGAGACAATCTGTCAGCCCCCTGACCACCATCACTTTTATACTGAAGAGAGATTAAAGGACAGCAATAACCCCAAAACACAGAACTTGAGCGTGTAATGGACTGAAGCACGGTTTACTCACTCCTTACAAAAGAAATCCCAGCATAACAATTTTTCTTTTGCTGTTCATGCTTTCTCCACACCATTTTATGAGCCATCAACAGTGAGTCTCAAACAAACCAACCAAAAAAAAAAAAAAGAAAAAAAGCAGCAGAAGTCAAAAATACCATCTGAAAAAAAAACAAACAAAACAATTGGAGAATTATCCCTGCCCAGAGCCACAAGCTCTGGGAACCCACAGGCAACTGACAGGTTTTTGTCACCCTCAAAAGCAATAGGAACTCACTGCCTTTTCTAGGAAGCTTGGGGGATCCCCTCAGCTGAGCTGGGACCTGCATTTTCATCTGGGTTTTAGCTGGAGTTAGTGAAAGCTCTGCTACCAGAGCAAGAGTTGGTTGTATCTTAACAGGTTATTTTGTGACAAATTGGAACTCGGATTGCAAAGCCTTCCCAGCTAAGCAGCAGAGGCAGGGAGGTTTGACCTGATGCGTATCAGCTTTTAGGGTAAGGTGTTCAGAGCCACAAGTCAGACTGAAGTTGGTAAGACTGACAGCTCCGCAGCACTGCTGAAAACTCACCTCCTTAATACACTGACAGCTCTCCCTGTAAATATTACAATCACAGCTACTCCCAGGAATGTTTTTTCTTCTTAATAAGAGAAATGTTTTATCCTGAACCTCTTTCAAATAAAATAGTGGCAAAATATTTCCTTCAATCTCAAATGTCCAAATAAAACCTTCTGTCATTTCTGTCAGACTTCTCTTAGTTTTTGTTCACAAAAACAGCAGCAAAAACTTGGTTTTTCACTTCAGTTTGGGACAGAAATCAGTGGCAGACCATCTGATTTTCCTTCAGGTTGGAAGAACATTTTTAGTAGTCTTAAGAATCCACAATTTCTTGAAACAGCTTTTACCTTTTCTCACTCAGAAACACGGAGAATAACTGAACCCTGTGTTAGCTTTTCCACTGAACCAGTTCTCATTTTTCACCGAGAAAAGCTCATACCTCTGTTGCATTTCCTAGCTCCAGCACTCCAGTCCTTTTCCTGCATGGATTGCATAACACTTCACAGAACACATGCAATAGGTAGGGAAACTGAGGCACAGAGACTCACGGGATGTGCTACATGCATCCATGAGAGAGCCAGAAAGCCCAGATGACAGCTCTGCCCAATAAACCTGGGAGAATTTATTCCTTCCCTCCTTTTTTTGTTGCTTACTTTAGAATACTTCCAAAACTTTCTAATTCACCGCAACAGCATTAAAACTTTTACAGCATTCAGAGAATTTATAAATTATTTGAAGCTGTAGTTTGGTCCCTGCTCAGCAGCGCTGGCTAGAAAACAAGCCCTTGGACTGCTTTTTCTGGGTTCTTTTCACGTTCTAAGAGCAAGGTGGGTATTGGTGAAACACAGTCACACTGACGAAGCTCACTCCGGAGAGCTCAGCGGTTGGCAAGGGGCAACATCAGGAATAAACTGGAGTAAATCAGGAGTAAATCCAAATAAAATATGATAAACTAAATTGGGTACAAAGCAGAAGTAAAAAAAGCGTTGTCTATATAACTTGTTGGTTGATATCTTGGGGATTCTCCAGCGGCACAAGGAGCTGAATTGGGGGCAGCCGCAATCACTTGTTTTCCCCACTAAAATACACACCTTTAGAGCCAGAAATTGCAGTTTTTCGGGTCCTGGAAAGGGAAATAGTTTTAAGCCATCTCCCAGCGGCTGTCGGTCCGGCTCTCGCGGGGAGAGGAGCCGCTCCGGCCGCTGCGCACCGCTCGCTCCGTTCCCGACCGCGCTCCCGGGAGGATGCTCCCCGCCGGGAACGCGTCCGGCCGAGACGAGCTCGAGTATCCCACGGGCGCTGCTGCAAGGAGCGGCTGCTTTTGGGAAGGCTTTCCGCTTCCCCAGCTCGGTTTTCTTCGGGATACCGAGAAAACCACGACGGATCCGCGGGGAAAAGAGGCGGCTCTCGAGGAAAAAAAAAAACCCCAACAAAAAATGGAAAAGCGAACGAAAATTGCAATTGACATTTTCGTTCACTTTTCGTTTCATTTTGGTTTTGTTTTTTTTTTTTCCAATTTTTCGCCGAGATGCTCCCTCGGAAGCGAGCCCGTGTCCGCAGCTGCGGCCCCTGCCCACCCCACGGGAGGCACGGCAGAAGCGGCCGCGGCCAGCCCGGACCCCCACGGAACTCCCGGCCAGTCCCGGCGGCCGGGGACGTAATTATTTTAACAGAGAACGGAGGGAGGGTAAAGGGGGTTTACTGACCCTGCACACCCCCCTCAGCCTTTCTGAGAGCGCTGCCCTTGGAAAACGCCGCTCAAGCAGGCGGCCATCCTGCTGCCCTCCGGCCGCTGGGCTGCTGGTTCACGGCTACTTGAGTTCCCAAGCTCGGACTCTTCAGGACGGACAGTTCAGAGACAGGTCTGCCACCCCGTCCTGTACTGCCCGCCGGGCCTGGATCAGGAAGAACCGGGGCTCGGGGGAGAGGGAATCTGCGGCTCCACTTCGGAGCCGCGCACGCACCCTCGGGCTGTTTGCGAGCCACGACGCTCCTGGCAGGGCATCAGACAATCGTCCGGACCCCATCCAGATCCCCGAGCAGCCTCCCCGTGTCCCGCAAGCCACGGGGCCGGTGCCCGCTCCGACGGGACAGAGGGACGGGCGGACGGATGGGATGGATGGAGGGCGGCTCAGCGCCTACCGCGCCTCGCTCCGTCCAGCGAAGCGCCGTTCTCAGCCCACCCCGACAAGGAATGGACGAGGGACTGAGCCCGCGGGCCCGATCCTGCCCTTTTCTGCTCCTTGGGATGTTCTCCGGTTCCCTAGAGGGTGCAGGAGCCACGGCACGAGACCCGACGGGCGCGGCGGCGAAAGGCAGGTCGCCCCTTTCCCTGGACGCGGCTGGGAGAAAACAAGGGTTTTCACACACCGACGGGTGCCGACCCCGCCGGCGCTCCCTGCATGGCGGGGAAGGGCGGCTCGGGGAGCGGGGGAAGCCGGACTAAGCACCGGCCGGCGGCCGCTTCCCCAGGGGAGCCCCCTCGGAGCCGGCACCGACCGCCGCGGCTGCCTCGGCCCCTCGCCCCGGCGAGAGACGGAAGGGAGGGACGTCCTCGCACTTACTGTCCTGCTGCGGGGTGTCGCTACCGCTGGTCAGCCCGGGGGACTCCAACAAGCTCCGGCCGGGCTCGCCGCCACCCTCCTCCGCCTGGGCGGCCACCATGTCGCCCGCCTCCTCCAGGTCCAGCAGGTGACTCACGGAGAAATTCTTCTTGGCTTGTAAAT